>JAECUM010017634.1:0-26080 GCA_016617855.1 Megalonaias nervosa
TGCTAAACATGTTTTCGCTTTTCCGGAGAGGAAGTCCAAGTTGTTTTTAAAATCATAAATCGTTATATTTTCCTAAAGATAAGTGTAGTAGTCTTGCGTTTGCATCCGTGCATATATTGCAAAAAGTCCATTCGAAAAATGTTTTTCTGAAGGAACGTCTAATTGTCAAAATGTAACGGACTTTACCAAAACTTTTCTTACACATTGCAACTTTTGAATTCGCAAAAAGATTAAAGTATCACAATCACTTTAGCCTAGATAAGCTAGTAGCGTATAAAAGAAAAAAAACAACTTTTTGATTCTTATTCCATCAAAAGAAACATTTTTATACTGCAGCTCATCTTCATAACGTTACGCAATGTTGATATTCAAATGACATCGTGTAATGTACGTTATGTGTGCTCAAAAGTTGTCTCTTTCATTGGTTTGACGTCCATTTAATGAGCCATATTTGAATCTGAGGGGTCCAAACAGTTTTACAAGCAAATTATATCAATTTTCAGCTGCTATCACGGTGGGTAATATAAGCTTTATTGATATATCAATGAAGAGTACATTATTGTTTTCTTATCACCAGACGGACTATAGACAAATCACCAGACTGACTAATACCGCTCCGGTGGCCTAGTGGTTAGAGCGTCCGCCTCGGATGCGGGAGGTCGTGGGTTCGATCCCCGGCCGAGTCATACCAAAGACTTACAAAAATGGTACTAACAGCTGCCTCGCTTGGCGCTCAGCATTAAGAGGTTAGTGTTAGGACTGGTCGGCCTGGTGTCAGGATAATGTGACTGGGTGGGACATCATGCTACGTGTCTGCGGCATGATGCCCCAGTGCTAGACATCACTATAAACTGCCACACTGCAGACATCGTAGCGATATGACTGAAAAATTGTTAAAGCTACGTTAAAAATCCAAATCACACACACACACACACACACACACACACACACACACACACACACACACACACACACACACACACCAGACTGACTATAGACAAATCACCAAAATGACTATAGACGAATGACTATAGACAAATCACCAGACTGACTATGGACAAATCACCAGAATGACTATAGACAAATCACCAGAATGACTATAGACGAATGACTATAGGCAAATCACCAGACTGACAATACAAAAATCACCAGACTGACTATAAATATATCGCATCCACAGATTGCAGTAAGGCGAGTGAAAGGTCAGAGGTAAACTTCACTGGATCATTAAAACTCAGCTTTGAACAAATCTTCCTTTACTCAGGACTTATGAACTGAAAATGGTGTCATTCTCTATTTTAACTGCATATATATTGATACCAATATGATACTTGTGATTTCTGTTGTGTACATGTGACTAAAACTATACTGATGAATGGTTCATACCACCCGACCCCATTCCTTAAAAGTACTGATTTAAATTTTTATCTACGCCTCTAAAATTAGTCCAACACAACATTGTCTTTTGTAGACTGGTTTCGTGCTGTACGGGCGTTTTCGATCCTATCGTGGTTGTTTTTCCTTGTGGCACTGGTTCTCGTCATCGTCTTCATGTTCTTCCTTTCTGAGAAGAAAGTCCTGTACCTTGCAGCCGTCTGCCTGAGCTTCGCTGGAGGTAATTCAAGGTCATGCCCCCTCCCTCTCTATACATAGAGAGGGAAACAAAACCAGTTAGCTAGACAAATGTACAAAACTGATGAGTTTATCGGAGTGTGCAGTAGTTATAATTTGGATTAAACATAATGTCATAAATCGTAGTACCATACTTCTAATGTTAAAGTGTATATCCCTTCGCTTTTCTTCTTCTTCTTCTTCTTCTTCTTCTTCTTCTTCTTCTGTAAGTAGAAAATATTCCCCCAAAGTACACTTGGAACTCAAACCCCAGAGTAACATTTGTCCTTGTCCCTTGACATAGACCATTCATTTTATACGAAAATTTATTATATGCTCATTTTTTTCTCCGTTAACTTTACATTGTCAGAATCGTTCAATATTTTACGATATCGAACTCTTGCGCTCAATTCATATTGCATTCGCGTGAATAAAGGAACTACTTTCTATTGTAAACAAACAATTTGTTTCTGAATGACCTAAAGCAGATGTTTAGTGGACTGCAACATACCAGCTGATTTGGCACATTCCGCGTTAACATTTTTGATACAATGTTTCAGATTTAGGCTAGCTATAGACGGCAGCCAAGGTCCTTACAAATAACATGCAAGTGACAAGGCATAAACTGTCTTCTTTAGCTGGTAATAAGAATGGCAAAAAATATACTTACACTTTTACATCCTGAATTTTCTCAAAATGTACTTTCTTAATTCTGCAAATCCGAATTACATGAGCCATGTCATGGGTTGTCAAGCTTGATTACACATTTCGAAATTGTACTGTAATTTCGACTATATTCCAAGTGCAATTACATCCTCATTACTGCACTCAACATGAAAAAAACCATTAAATTCCATAGAGTTTTTTTCGATAATTGCAATTGAAAGACTTCATATTTTTCCCACATCATTTGAAACATTCAATTACAGAACATAAACACACTTGCAAATGTCAACACGCTTCTCCCTCGCTCCTTCTGTCCGATGTATATTTCATGTAGAATTGCCACAGACGCTGCTGGAATATGTACTTCGTGTAGATAAATCCAGTTCATAATCACGAAATTTTGTCGAATCGACAAAAATAACCAAATCTATCCATTCCAGATCAAATGCAAATGTTGTTATATGCGCATTCATTCACAATATGACTCCAAATTTCAATTTTAAGTAGCCCAAAACGCCATTTTCTTTCGAAACTTATGTCTAGCGCGCGACCAAGTTCAAATTTATCTGGGCGGAGTTACGTGCGCATTAATAATGTTGTTGTGTAATGATGAATCTACGCTTGTGTATTTAGTTTGGAATACGGCATACATCCAGTTACTTTTTTTCTTGTAGTGTATTTTTATTTATATAATTAAGCCTTGGGTATAATAAGAAAATAAGCATATAATAAAAAGGTTACTGCATTTGTATGGGAAAATATGAACTCGTTTTGTCGGATGGATATACTGCACTCCCAAGGTCGTGCAGTATATCCATCCGAAAAACTCGTTCATATTTTCCCATACAAATGCAGTAACCTATAAGTATAGAGACAGTGTTCCAAATGTAATCAACCATAACATTTTATTGAACTGATATGTATGATAGAAATAATATTTTGACCAAGAGACCTGTAATGCGTATTCATTGCCTATTCCTTCCCGATTTATTGTACGGTGGCGACAGACATATTTGAAAGCTTATTCTGGAGAAAGTATACTTTCATATATAGCATGCATTGTGACGTCAAATTATAAATTATAACATGCATTGTGACATCAAATTATAAAATGATATTTAGATAATGTATATGATTTCCTCTTTTAAAAACAATATAACAGAATGATTGTCGACTTAATTGCGTCAGGATTTATAGTTCACTATTTTGCTTTGTCTCACTAATTTAATTTAATTCCAATATTTTCAGCTTTATGTGCCATGATAGCTTTTGCCGTGTATGCAGGGGAATGGAAATTTAATGAGTACAGCGCCGGCTTCGCCCTAACCATTATAGCTTTTATACTAGGGCTGATAATCGGAATCCTCGGTATCATAGACTATCTTGGAATCGTCGGAGGGAAATAAAAGACGTAGTGATCAGTGTGCTTCTTTTAGGGAAGATTTCTCAGAAGCCAATTGCAAAATCTCAACCCGTTCCGTAAAAGTTAATGATCATCTCAGGAGTGCTAAGTGCAGATTCTATCACTGAAGTCGAATTTAAATACTATTTTTTTTCTTATCTTAATTATTTTGAAATAATTGTTTTCAGTTAATTGCTTTTGACACTTTAATTTAGTGTTTACACACCTCCCAGTTCCTTCTTATTTAAGGTGATTAAACTGTCAGGATTTGCTTTGAATATATTAGTATAGTGGAGTGCCCATGATCCAGATTTGTGATACGATTAGCCGAGAGTTTGCGATATCCTAAACATAATCTAGGGTTACCTATCCATCATCCCCATGCCGAGAGTTTGCGATATCCTAAACATAATCTAGGGTTACCTATACATCATCCCCATGCTTGAATGCTACTTAGGTATGTATATGATTGTGAACGCCAGTTTAATTTATCTGAAGGAGAATGTCATCTGGAAAACATAACAACAACAACACCACCACCACCAACAACAAAAACAACAAAATTGCTACGTAATGTGTCCTAATCGTAGGCAAGCGGTTGTGAATAATTCAATCTCTAATTAATTTATGGGCCGTTTGTTTGTTTTTTAGTGATTGAATTATTTTATCGATAGTTGAGGTTTTTGTTTTTGTTGAATAAACCTAATTTGTGATTTAGGAATTGCATGGTATGAATTAATTATTGTTGTTCTTAAAAATCACTTAACAGATAAATGTATATGTTCGACAGCAGCCACGGAAAGGGATATACAACGGTTAGCTGTCATAGTCGGGTGCCAAACATGTACGGCCTGTTTGTTAGTCGTGCGGACATACCATCAGACTTTAAGATCAGGATATTGTGACCTGAATTCTGGTTACACCAACTGAGATACATGATACTTAAGTTTTATCCTTTTCAGGTGACAACAAAACTTTCATAATGTCTAATGAAGTCTATAGGGGTAGATCGTTTGGGGGGTTGTTGTTGTTGTAGGGGATATGGAAGGTATAACGTTGCAACCTACACTCAGTCAGCATCCGTTTAGATAGGCTGATTATCATAATGTATTATTGCTTTGTTTCTTTTGCAGATACAAGTTTCTTTTTACAATTTTCTTTTTTTTTAAACTCGGCCTTTTATCTCTTCACTGGTCATGCTTCAGAGAATAAGTAATAAAACGCAAGTAACTTATTTTCGATGGCTTCATATAAGGCTATACTGAAATTACTTCTATCTGTATGTATACACACAAACACACAAGCAAGCAAGCAAGCACACACACACACACACACACACACACACACACACACACACACACACACACACACACACACACACACACACACACACACACACACACAATAACACAGAAAGAAATACCACAAAGTGCAAGTGTTTTATCTGGATGTTAGCTACCAGTAGCTTTATAGTATAAAAAATAACTCTTAGGTGACCTGTGTTTTGCTGAAGTGACTTCAAAATATTAACCAAAATGTTTTTGTATTTAATTTTTTTAGGGTTGAGTAATATGTGCCTTTTTCTATTTAAAATTCTCGAATAAATTATTTTCCAACAATATTGCTTATACATTGTTCGTAGTGAATATATGTACCTTTTGATAGCCAGCACTGAGAAGATCTGTGTCCCAGCTGCACCCAACCCCCTCTTTCACTCTCTCTTTTTCTCAAAGCAGCTTATATGTTTTTATGTTGGACGTGCAGAAATATGAGAAACTGACCTCAAGGAAGGACTTGTAATATTTATCCGGATATTTATATTTTCACAGAAGTTGAATGTTTCATCCAATAAGTCTTTAGGAGAAATGTATATAAGAGACTATGTATATTGTTAAACGCTAGGGGTCTCAAAACAAACAAATCATACACCTGCGTGAACGTGGCTTGATATTCCATGCTTTCCCTATTTACATTGACCTGTCCAGTGAAATATTTCTGAACACGCAATTACTACGGCAATTGTGCTCTAATCACATGATGACCACACATCACGAAACTCTAATTTCACTCTTGCATGTGTATCCTTGTATCGTATTTCATGATTTATGCAAGCCGAATGTTAGTACTTCACTCCATGCAATACACAATAACGTACCTAGCTAAATGCACACAAACCTATGTTAAGATCTCTGTTATATTGTCATGCGTACAGTATTCTCTGGATGCTTTTATTACGTTTTAAATGCCTGACGTTATAGAATTTATGTAGCTAAACAAAACAAAATTGTTTAAGGCATCTACAATACAATCTTGAAAGTAAAGATGCTTTCACAAACATCAATCATTTGTGAGAAAAAGATATGACGGATCAAGAAGAGAATAAAATATACATCTGAACGAATGGTTAACTAATAAATCTACAGATATGTATCATACACAAACTAGTAAAGGCTTTCCTTTGAGAAGGGTCTTTGTTAAAATTTGCACGCAGATGTTGTTGACTGTTGACATGCAAGCATATTAAATATAAAACAATGGGTACAAATATAACTTATCAATTATAAATGGCGTTTCAAAATACGTGTGGAATCATAATGAAGGAAACAAACAAGGGGTATAACATGAACTACGCTTTCAAGGACATTTTCATACCGCGAGAGCCTGAAAAAATTCGATGAGGTCAACGTTGACAACAAAAGAGTCAAGGATATATTGTACAAGAAAAACAGCTTGACCTTGGCAGTCTTCACTGACCAAAGCATCTGTAAATAAAATGTTTAAATGAGAACTAAAATTGAGAAAGTGGAGGTGCTTCACTAAAATGAAGCCAGTCATCACTGTAGATCAAGCAATATGAAATTAACAATGTTATGAAGACCAAAACGAGGAAATGGGCCGATTATTTATTCCTGACATATGGAATATGATGAATCATTCCGGTAACGAATTTATATTGTTTGCCAACCAGAATAGATAAAGAAATCGCGTCCAAAGGTATCGCATTCGAACAACAAAATGACTCACAGGAAAATAAGATAATGAGACAACATGGTGGGAAATATCCTTACACAGGAAAATGTGATAACGAGACAACATGATTGGAGATATCCTTGTCATCTAAGAAGAAATTGAACAGATAACATTCTAGAATATAATGTTGATAAAAACAAATTGAAAAACAAGTACAATGAAAACAACAGCAAGTTGATATAAGATAAATTTAACAATGTTAGGGGCAATAAAATTCGCATAAATGTTAGTACTGTCTCCACAAACTAAATTTTTTAACAATTTTATTAAAATAATGTAAAGCATAGATTCACTCATCTACTCAATCAGCTATGAATTTTCTCGAGTACAATATTTGCAGTGAATAATCTTGGCAGATCCATAAATCATTTGATCAAAAAGAATGTTTACAAATGAACTAAAATCATTTGATTTGGGAACAGTTTTCACACAGTGAAGTAAAAACCAACACACCTTTCATGCTCCAGGGATATACAAATTTCAAACATCTAATTGTCTGAGAGATCCAATTGTAATTACAATCGGCCTACTCAAATACCTCGATAAAGCTGTTACGCTTCCAGCTGGCCTCTTAGTTCTTAGCTTGTCGGAAGGATAATCTAGAGAGTGAATAGATATTGTACCAAAAGTTGGAAAATGTCAGAAATGCCACAGAGTAAAACAGATGGAGGAAATGGACAAAAACGAAATACGAAATACCAGAGATGCGCAGGATGCATGAAATGAACGAGGAAAACATGATATTTCAGTAAAGGAAATAAAATATTAAACATCAAAATAAACATGTGGGTTTAGGGAAACAGTAAAGAAAAGATGAATAATTTGCAAATGAAAAGCAATAGTCATCAGAAAGGTTATTGCTCAAAACTCTGTGGTAGATAAATGGATTTCAGGATAAACATAACTAAGAAGTATATCAAATTACCCTTATTGCGCAACACAGTTAAACTCTTCTGTCATCCAGAATATTTCGAAAATATTTAATGAGATACAAGCTTAGTCAAACTTCAAACTGCACAGACCCAGATCTGCCATCTGCGCCGGAAGATGTGGGTCTGTACAGTTTGTTAGGAGTAATCAGTAGAACAAACAATATATACCTTGGTCTGCATGCATATTATCCTACGGAAGATCTGGGTCTTTGTTGTTTGCAGTTTTACTCGACTTATAAGAGAGTATATACGGTATATAGAAACCCATATTTCGCATACAAGCCCTTAAACATTATTACGTTGTACTCTAAAATGTTAAAAGTGGTAAGTCACCAAGAAGATTGTCGGAAATATTCCTCCTCAACTTTGTTGGGGTGGGTTGTCCTGGTTTTGGTTATCATTATCTAGAGGTGATCGCCGACGGTGTAATTTGCCCGGAACGAGTAAATATCAATATAAAGTGCGAAACTTATGGGTGGAATAAATAAAGATCTGAGCAGATATATAGAACAGAAAAACACGAGCCCCCGTTACAAATAAAGACAAAATTTAATCACAATTCATAACAATAAAATTCATAAACAAAAGTAATAATGCGTTACGATTGAAGATACACTTCTTCCTTTTTGAATTAACTTATTCAAGGAATTTCAAATACAAATATGATTATACCAATAGCTGATCTGTTAAACAATAGAATTAATTCATCATCGAATCGTGTGAAAGATCGAAAAACACTGCCGTGTATCGATTCATAACCTGATGTCTTGACTCAGTCCAATTCCACAGTGACTGTTCCTTTTGACTTCCTTGTGCCGGTAAGTCTGGGTCTTCTCCACCTTTTTCCCTTCTTTTTCCAAAATCTTAGGTATCACGCCACTTTCGGCCCTTCCAACTTTGTGTCCAGTTTAGATTTGTTATACGTGAGACGTCCCGTCACGTCAGGTTAATATGTCTCGTGGAGCTATCCCACCTTGTAAAAATATAAACAAAGAGCAACCTAAATCTTCCGTCACATTATACTGGGGATAAATCATTACTCTCACCCCTCGTTAGGTCAGATATAATTCTATCGGAATTCAAACTGACCAATGGCTATCTAGTCTAATTGACCATGACAGACCATACAAACCTAGTTTCACAAAATTAATGGTTCTGCTAATGGCTATTCCAACACCACACCGAGACATTTGTTCCAGACTCGTCTCCATTACACAAAAGAATGAATGAAATTCCTTACACTAAGGTATTTATAACAACAATCAAGTAGTTATCATGCATGAACTCATATCGGGGAATTCACACGGATTCTCGTAATCTCAACTAAAATAAGACATGAAATTCTAGATACATAACCCTATATAAAATAAGGCATGAAATCCTAGATACATAACTTCCTAGAATAATCGAGACTATTCATTCAAGGGAGCCGTCAATGCACATAGAATGAAAAATGTCATTGTGCGGACTCAGATAAACGAACTCAACACAGTTATACCATATCAAGAAATTGATCTACGAATTTAAACAAATAAATCCATGCAAATACAAGCAAATAAATCAAACAAAACATCATAGCAGTATCAACGAATTACATAAAAATTGATGCAAAATACCTTGTGCTTTCAAGCTTTTGTGTCTGTCAATTTCTCCAGACAATCGTTTCCCCTGGATGATTTTACGAGTGAATTTACTTCTTAAATTACTCGGAGTCCTTTACGTTTGTTTTCTCTTGTAGAAAAGCGTAGACTAAGTTTCAAATCGCTATTAGCACATTTAAACTGAGAGTTTTCATGTGAAACCACGCCCCCTTCACAGCGTGTCCAATGCGGATGAAATATGTTCCCCGCCTGAACTAGGCTCAAAACAATGCAGTTCGTCTGACAAACATTGATTACCCAACTGATTCCTGGTAACTTTCAGAAATTACAGTTTTCCATACAGATCAGAAGTTGACCCCTATCTTGTTCAGTTTAAACAAACGTAGCCGTAATCAAAAATCTCTAACCTCATGACAAAGTCTGTACCAATCCGTGCATTATGGCGATTTAAATGTGCGCAGGTCTCCATAAATCTAATTAATCGTACACGTGTCCAACTAAATGTTTCCTACAGAGATCGACAGAAACATTTGCTCCATTACAAAGATACGTATTAGAGTGTGACGTGAAATTTGGCAGAATTACTTAAAGGGCAATATCCAGTCGTGGGATTTCCTGCTGGCACTTGGTAACAACCTTCCAGATACTATTTCAGGTGATGTATCAGCGTTGGCCAAACATATTTGCAGATTGAAAACTTATTTCCAGATGACAAGGCTATGCTGCTATTTGAATGAAAGACACATCTGCCTGCTGACATTGCAATCAAATCGAATCACAACAACATAAATTTGTAACAATTTAATTTGATTTGCGATCATTTTAAAATTATAGCACGTAATGACTGGAGATGCATCAAAGGACAAATAATAATTACCGCTCCGGTGGCCTAGTGGTTAGAACTTCCGCCTCGAATGCGGGAGGTCGTGGGTTCGATCCCCGGCCGAGTCATACCAAAGACTTTTAAAAATGGTACTTACAGCTGCCTCGCTTGGCGCTCAGCATTAAGAGGTTAGTGTTAGGACTGGTCGGCCTGGTGTCAGGATAATGAGACTGGGTGGGACATCATGCTACATGTCTGCGGCATGATGCCCCAGTGCTAGACATCACTATAAATTGTCACACTGACTTAAAATTGTTAAAGCTACGTTAAAAATCCAAATCAATCACACACACACACACACACACACACACACACACACAAATAATACTTATTATCTGCTCATTTTTGTCTCCGTTAACTTTACATTGTCAGAATCGGGCAATAATTTACGATGCTGAACACTTTGATATTGCACGCCCGTGCACAACACGTTTGCCTAAAATAGTGTATTGTATTAGCAATTACTTTGTAAACAAACCATTTACACCCATGTAGTAGACACTTTATGATTTGGTTGATTAGATTTGTTTGTGAATGAACTAGACAAGATGTTTCATCCATTTGAAAGTTTAGATGAAAAAATTAACGATGTGGACGGGTTCACGGTGTCAGAAACGAAACTTTCAAACAAGCACACGAATGAACGTGATATTCGCAATGTCAGCAACAAACGTGAGAGACGCAGTAATTGGAAATACCGTTCATTTAAACAGTTATTTAGGAGAAATATTTGTATCTTTTCGCAGATAGAATCTTCCAGACTACGAAGTATTGCATAGAAAAGCATTTTGAGGCCAAAGGCTGTGGTATATTAGTCAAAGACGTATTATTTTACAAGTTTGTAAAAATATTAGATTCGAGAAAAATATGCAGCCGAAGGTTTTGGTACGAAGCTAACAGCCTAAATGCGAATAAACCAAGATTACGAAAAATTTACTTGCATTTATACATCTTGCATTTCCTCAGAATGTACTTTCTTAGTTTTGCAAATCCCATTGACATGTCCTGCAAAATCTGACACACACCGAAATTGTACTGGAATTTGGAGTAAATTTCTAGCTGGAATCCACTCTCATTACTGCACTGAACTGACCCAATAATCCAGTCCATCATAACCAAAAATGCACAACTGAGTTGGATCAACATAAAAACAAAATCCATCCATTCCAGACCATACGGAATAGCGAAGTTCAAAGTTCGCTGGGTGGTGCTATGTGCGCGTTAATAGTGTTATTCTGTATTGATGAATATACGGTTGTTCATTTCTTTTTTAATACAGCATAATTTCGATTACTTTGCTTATTGTAATGTATTTTATATAATTAAACCTTAGGTAGAATAAGAAAATATGTATTTAATAAAAAGGTTGCTGCATTTGTAATGAGAAAATATGAACTCGTTTTCTCGGATTAATACTGTACTCTCAAAGGTCGTTCATATTTTCCCATATAAATGCAAAAGCCTACAAATATTATAAATGTTTTATTTTGTATATGTACCGCCCCTTTGCTGTATTCATTTCTGTGATAATTTGATGTCTGCTCGCAGTTTTCGTTGCATATTCCTCCATCATAGACGCCTAGACGGATCGAATTACGTGCAATTTGCTTTTCTGACATGATTTTGTGTCATACGTTTTCTCTCTGACACGATTGTAAGTACGTAATGCTTCTCTCTGACATGATTTTAAGTACGTAATGCTTCTGTCTAACACGTTTGTGAGTAAGTACGTAATGGTTCCTTTCGCAACAGACACTGAGCAACATAATTGGTGGGCTCGAAGAGTGATCACATCTGTATTAGCGTCTAACTTTACAAGCGTATATCTGACACTAATATAATACTGGAAAATGTGATGTACACTTCATTGTGCTGATTCAAAGAATAGCATGACATTAGCATGGAGAAGTTAAGAAAAATCACACACAAATTTCAACTATTTCATTTTATCGACGGATCATTATGCACCTCTTCAATGGCAGGTCATCGATCCACTTTGCTTCACATCAACTCTTGGCGTATGTACTTTACCGAAATGGTGTTTTGAATAAGCGCTCTATAGCGGATGAAAGAGATACTCTCCGTAGGAGACGAAATCAACTGCCCAATGAACGACCTCGTTGCACATGTCTGATATTAATAGCTTCGGTTTCCTGGTATCACCGTGCCTTATATAAAAAATGTGTACGAACGTTTAAATTGTTTAAACTGACATGCAACATGTGTTATTTTGTTATATAGGTAAATACAACAAGCAGTATGATTGAATCACTTCTTTCGGCTGAACACAGTTAGTAGAGCGGTATATACTGCTTTAGTTATCAATATTGGATCAACATATGCCAGAAACAAAATCCTTGGGTTTACTTATTTCGAGTAAATATAGTATGAAAAATCTGTTGTTTTGAAAGTAGTGTTTTAAAACTGGCGAATAGAAAGAGAACCAAAACTTGCACAAATTCCAAAATGTATTAATTTATAGAAAAACCTGAATCAGAACACATAATTGCTTTTGTACAACCTTTATTGCTGAAATATTCGATAATTTGATATTGAATGGTTGATATCCGATGAAGAACACAAACCAGTATATACTAAACATCAGCTGTAACATCGCTCTCATTCGGGGTGCTTACACTATTTCGACTGTTGGTTTTGTCAAGTGAATCGTACCCTGTTCAGAACCGGTGCGAAACTGTTGATGACGATAGTTTTTACTGCTACCCCACTTTAGGTATCCCAAAGTAAAATCAAAATGCTGCCAAACAGCCAATTTTGATTATTCAGGATCTTTGCATCAAATCTATAATTATTGGTATTGTTTACTTGGCCATCTAGAGAGTTATTGTTTGTTTGTCTGTCTGTTTGTTTGTTTGTTACAAGTGTCTCATGAAAATAATTCAGTTGTATGGTCCGTATTAAACCGTTTGTGAAGAACAGATATCTGCAACGAAGCGTATTGATCACGTGATTGCTAATCTTTTTACATGTCATAACTCTCTCGGCACAATACAACAATGTTTACAGAGAGATTAGTTTGTTACGAACGGTTTAATCCGTTCTTCGTGCTGGATGGATAAGCGAATTTCTCCTTCATAATTTCATGATTTCTCCGCTCAAGTTTGACATTTGCTAATTTATATATAGATTGATGCTGCCTAGTAAAGTTTTATAATCCTTTTTCGGTGATACCCTTTGGATGACAATCTAACACAAACAAGGGTCTTATATTGTGTGTTTTGAACAACTTCATCTATTTTTCATATTATTTCAATCTTTATGGAATATAAATATTCCCACATTGTGAAGCACAATACGATAAGGTAAATTAAACTATATATATATATATATATATATAAGTTATATATATATATATATATAAGGTATAAGGTTGAAAGGAGGAGCAAGGAGCATGTTGCTGCTGCTGCTACATGGCTACAAGGCTACTGCCTGTACTACCTTAGCCTGTTTTCTGGATCAGGTCTATTGTGACCCATAGGTAGAAAAGTACAGTGCTCAGGGAGGGAATCATCCCCATCCCCTGACAGTACCAACTAGGCAATGAGATCGTGAAAGGCATTTCTTCACACACACACACACACACACACACACACACACAAATCCGACAGTAGTCATATCGAATTTTTTAAAATTGAAATCGTGAATGTATTATAATTATTATCAAAGTAGGTTTAAAGATACAAAGAAAATTAAATAGAGAGGAATGTATTATTCATCCGTACAATTAATTCAATTTGTCCATCATACATATCCCATGCACTAAATATATAATTCACAGGCCTTAATATTCATTCTCTTCGTAGTATTTGCTCAGTTGTTTCTTTACACTTGTATGTATTGACTAATTGTAGCACTTTACGAATACAAATCTAACTCATTTAAATCTCCACACTCTGTTTAGCCACCATGTTTTTGTATTGTGACTCTTGGCTCTAGATGTCCCTAATAAATAATGTATTTGTTTCACTCCAGTGAAAAAGTGATTGGCTGTGCTTTCTGGTTTAAATTTGTATTCGTTTCTTTCTTGTTAAGACACGTTCGATGTGGATTATTTAAAAATTTACTAGAATCCGGTTTCTAAATTACGTCTGATCAGAGTGGAATGACAATTAAACGTGGCGTGTTGGTGAAATTCTATTGATATGCTTTTCAATTTGACGCCAGTACATATGACAGACAATATTATATATTATGTACTCCCATAATGACATATTTCAAGCCAATTATTTACAATACTGACATAAAACTGGTTACAAATTTAGGTACGATATCTTTCGTATTCTTTTAATTATATCGGGCTAAAACAATTTTAGCAAGACCCTTTATTTCTTTATTGATCTGTCTGAAAAAAATTTTTTTTTTACATAGTGTGCTATTTACATAAGTACATACCTAGCAGCCATTTTAACAATCTCAAAAACCGCAACGCCATCTGGTTAGAGCGTCCACCTCGGATGCTTGAGGTCGCGTACTTGAAGCACGATCGAATCATCCCAAAGACTTATAAAACTGGTGCTAGGAGCTGCCTAGCTTGGCGTTCGGCATTAAGGGGTTATTGTTAAGACTGATAAATCCTGGTGTCAGGATAATGTGACTGTGACATGATTCCACATGTCTGTGGCATGGTACCCCAATGTTAGACATCACTACAAACTGCCACCCTTCTGACATCATAGCAATATGACTGAAAAACTGATAAAGCTATCTTAAAAATCCAAAACCACATCTCTCTAAATATTACTAATTCACATTTCATACTAAGCACTGGTTATCCTATTTGTATATTTATGAACTTATTTATGCATCTAATATATCTATGCATTTGATTCTCTAGCATAAGAGAGAGAGAGAGAGAGAGAGAGAGAGAGAGAGAGGGAGAGGGAGAGAGAGCATGATGTCGGGCTTGGCTAACTCTCTAACATGTCTCACATAAATAAAGTTTTAAAAAAATTCAATCTCTAAAAGGCATTAAAATGTAATTTACACAATAATTGTCAGTTGCGTACGAGCACAATTTCATATTCAACGATTTATTTTAATACATTTCTTTCTTTGACTATAATCCGGTTGAAATCTTAAATAATCATCTAATTTATATTAATGAGCTCAATTTTAGTCAGCTATTTTGTTCAATGCCTTTTGGAGGGACAAATATATTAAAAAGATAGCAACACTTATGAAGAAATATAATGTTTATAAAGAATCAACAATAATTTATAACGATATGTTTATTAAGGCATACATGTAAACAACCTGTCCTACATACATACATACATACATACATACACACACTAAGAAATACATACATACGTACATACATATATACATACATAAATGCATGCATACATACATACATTCATACATACATACATACGTACATACATACATACATACATACACATACACATACATACATACATACATACATACATACATGTGCGGTATGCATGCAAATTTTACTGTACATGTAGATGATAAGGAAATTTCATGCCTAGACTTGTTCTAAAATTTCGTGTACTGATTAGAGATACTTTCATGGCTATCTCATTTGGGCTATCTCAGTTCGTGTCAAACACAACGCAATTAATTATAGGCTATATGATTTGAGCACGAGTCAAGGTTGTTTTTTATGAGTAATAGCATTTCTAAGAAGTTGAGAAACACACAGTGAAAGTTTTAAAAATTGCGATTCGCATCTGTTAATGTCAATTTCCTAACTACTGTAAAGTAACTTCTCCTATCACATTGTTAAAATCTTACTATAGCAATAAATGAAAGTGAGAAAATGCAATATATTGGTACTGAATATTCACCAAACGTACATGAAGGAATGATCACTAGATATCTATGAAGTATGAAGCAGCTTGATTTAGGAGGAGCGAAAACGTTTACAACGTAATGTAAGAAATTTGATGATTACACATTTAAGTCTTTATGCTGTACAACCATTACATATTAAGCGACAGGGTAAAGTTAATAGATGTTTAGATAAAGCACAAAACTGTATTGTGCTGAAAAATCAATAAACTAAATTGGTCAGATAGATACACGATTTTATTTCTATTTCCACCTAACATGTTCGGTCTGCACATTAGACATTTTAGACTGTTTTATACAGTGTACAATGCGATGTTATCCAGTCTGCATTCTCGAAATTATTTATATTATATTACATGAGCCACTTTCCTAGAGGTATTGTCACAACAAAAGTCTCATTATAAGTTTATGAACCAGAATTTTACATTGAAATTGTGTACGGCAAATTTAAGCTACATTTGTTTGTTTATCAAACAAATAATAGTGTTTGATAACTGCACTGAAAGCAACCTTTGCATATTTGAGTCGGTGAGCTACAAATGCATGGCTCGTGTGTCAATTGCCAATTTCGCTTAATTGGTTTAAAAAGTTTCAAAGGATACGTAGCTTTTTTAGTGTTGCTATGTTTTGCATAGTCCCCTAACTCGTCAATACATATTTATGTATTGAAATAAAAACTCTTTTTAAGTCATTATTTCTTAAAACGTTCTTCTGACGGACGATTGTTTTCCATGTGTGTTTGATTCCTTCCTGTCAGCAAAAGAAAAGGAACGTAGCGGATTTTCACCTTGTCCTGCATATATTTTTGCATGTGCCTAAAGCTGACAGGCATCAGGAAAGAAAAGATGAGAAAACACTAGAGTGTATATACATCAAGCCAAATATTTATTTGCAAGATAATGCCAGGGACAGTAGGTAACATGAAAATATTATCAACACATAACCATAAAATTTCTGTTTGCACCTTTGAGCGAGCGTTTATTCTATACATTAGTCGAATTTTCCTAGATATGATCTTAAAGCAGGACTGACGAGAAGTTCTGATATTGATACAGTGTATTAGCCAGGATGAGTATGTTGGAGAATTGCAATCCAATTTTTTGTCCTATACTAATATTAACAGTGGTAGTCATTTGGTAATACGTGCCATGCACCACAGTTAAATTTTCAAAACAAGCGACAGACAGAGGTGTCCAAAGTTTAAGTGCGATTACTACAGGCAAACAGTTAAAAAAAACCCAATGCCCATCACATGTATTCAGGGGAGATATCGTTACCTAGTATGTATGATAAGCCATGTGCGCCATTAGGCACGTATCAGGAGGCAAGTGATACAAGGAAACGTTTTGGAACGGGTGCGAGAAGATGTAAGAGCAGGGACGGTCGTGGAGTTTTTACCATAGTGCAGTTTAGATCCAAATTTTGATTTTGCATTTTAAAGCTTTTAGGATTTTCGGCGTTTGTCGTCGCTATATGTCTTCATTGGATACCTAACTAACTATAAAGATAGGACTGTGTTGATGTGCCCTTTAACCTTATGCATACACACACACACACACACACACACACACACACACACACACACACACACATATATACATACATACGTATGTGCGTGCGTACGTGCATGCGTGCGTACGTACGTATGTACGTATAAACAGCTGCGGTCGCTGACGTAGGCATGAAACTCATGTACCAAAAAACTTGAATGAAATTGTTTTTCTCTTCTCAAAATAATTCTTGCAGAAAATTTATGTTCAGGTTCGTAATTCTGTAATTTCCACATTATTTGATTTTTTTCCTGCTTTTTCTCTGAGAGTGGTAACATGTTGAGACCACTAAAGTTGATCTATTAGGTATCCGTAACTGCACAAGGAATTTTTTTGTATGCTTTAGCTACAATTATGTAGACGAAAACAAATTGCTTGTAACTCTTAAAAAGCAAACAAATATTAGTAGGAATAACTTCAGTTCAACTTTTGAATTATGTAGGACAGAGCAAAAGTACTTCTAACCTTCCAAAACACTAATGTATTCACTGCTTTTATGCTGCTAAACTAAGCAATCAAGGTAGCGCGAAGACAGCTAAGAGGTTGTATTTTGCCGTGTAATCTGGAATATGAAAATCAACGCTGGACAGCTAAATTATACTGATAATATACAAGGAGAGATTCGCTTGACATGGCAGCATAAGAAATTAGAAACATATTTCTTTTAATGCATAATTACTCAGTCTAATGAATGTGTTTACATATTTTTATGCAAATCCCTGGTGAAAGGTAAAAGTAATATCTTGAATATTCCCAGAAGAGAGAAGAGACTCTTCAATATTTAACGTCCCTTTCTGATTTTCTTGGTTCGTCTTTCCGTCCTTCTCTCTCTTTCTCTCTCTCTCTCTCTCTCTCTCGATCTCGATCGATCGATCGATCGATCGAAAATACACCCATGTTACAAACTCTATCTAAACTTTATATTTACCTCTTTCTGGCTCACTTTTCGTGGATTAAAATAGTGTAGATAAGAGATAGTGAATAGAGTGCACTAAACTTAAAGTCCCCAGAAGCTTTACTGTGTACGATCCAGACCAATCGCTATTTAAACTTCTTCATGTCATACTTTATCATACGGTATGCAAATACACCATTTCAGAAAGATGGTCTAACCAGATTTGTTGGATTTTTCAATCCATCATTGACACACTTATACCACGCTGGAGTTGATGATCACCTCATCTGTGAGAACACGTGACCTAGAGGTCCACCTGTTCGAGCATACAATCTCTTGTCAGCAGGGGAGAAGCAGGCCAGCAATGTAATTTTTCAGGGGACTATGGAAGTTACTGAGAGATATACGTTTTAGTGTTTCACAGAACATTGAAATAAACTAACTTAACATTAAGGTTAACCTTAAATTCGGACACAGGGGTGGGTATTTGTGTACCTGTGTTCACCAATCCGGAAATAAAATCTCATTTCAGTGTATCATGAATCATAGGTGTGTTCACAATACGCCTGTTGATTCGACCCACAATCTCGGGTAAAAAACAGCTTTTATGTTATCCTCCCAGTTAATGACCAATCACAATTTTCTTTTTCTTTGGATCATTTGTTGGCGTGCCCCTCTGAAACAGGTTAATGTGAAATTATTGACAGCTGTTTTCTGCGTGCGAGAACCAATAACAAACAGCACGGAGTTCACATCTGGTGACCGAAACAAAAAATATAAATATGCAGGAGAAAAAAAATTGACAGCATAATGTTTTATTAACCGTGCTAGGGGAATAATGATCCTAGAAGTCATCATTTCATTGAACTACATTTAATATTGTTGAAATTACAATTTTCAACTCTAAGTGACCTAAGGACAACTGAGGAAGTAATTGAAAAACAAACACTCAGAGACGTCTGAGTTTTGGGAAAAAAGATACTTCTCAAAAAAAGAAACACTCAGAGACGTCTGATTTTTGGGAAAAAAGATACTTCTCAAAAAAACAAACCACGGAACATACTTCAAGATATACTTCAGTGAATTTTATAATGAGCACTAATCTTTGAATATTAAGATGTAGCTGTGTGTTTTAATTATTGAAGAAAAAGTTTTTCTCCACAAGCGAAACTGCATAGAATCAAATTGTTATATTTCGATCGTCGAAAGCTGATGATATTTGTTGGATAAATAGTTCAGTCTCAAAAGAGAAACTTATATAATTCCAAAATGGGATTCGACGACACGTCCATCTTGTGTAAGTTTGTGTTCATCTTGCTGATCCTGTGTTTTGTCATTGATCTGATTGGGTTCGCCATCCCTTACTGGTATGTATTTGATCACTTCGACATTAAAAGAAATGGCGGCCTCTGGAATCAGTGCGATGAGAGCAGCGGCTTCAGACGATGTGTCAAAACGGAAGAAAGCCTTCCAGGTATGGCATATCATCGTTTACGACGATGACAGTGACGTTAATGACTATGTGGATCATTGTAACCACGGAGACCGTGATGACTACGATGACGATGGCGATGATAATAAATGAATAGACAATATTATAGACCGATCAATGCACACGCTAGCTTCTAGGAAAATAACCAACACATGTTGGCCATATGATGATGATAACTGTAGACGATAATTTATTACACAATATTATGCCAATCAATTTCGTTCGCCCCACTCCTACCCCGGTTTGAAATCTTTTACTTTCAATCAGTCAAATAACTTTTCTCAGCTGCCATTGAACAAGTGTAAAAATAAACATAGTGGAATTAATTTAGAAAATGATAGCATTTTGTTTCAATGCAAAATAAGTCGATTTCGAAAATATAATGTACATAAATAGCACGAAAGATAAGAAAAAGTCCAAATATAAAAAATAGTATTTGTCGTCTTGAAGGTTTTGCAGTTCAAAACGAATTGGTATCTTATCTTGGAAACCCAGTTTTTAACATGTTAATGAGCAGTGAGAGGGAGAGAACCTCTGTTTTCGCCAAGACGTATATGGTGTTTATTAGTGTTTTATGTTTTCTTGCGATTTTAGGTAATCACTTAGTGTATCATAAAGGTTATACCTCCATAGTGTATCATAAAGGGCGTATCTTTATAGTGTATCATAAACAGTATAACTCTATAGTGTACTATAAACAGCATATCTTTCAAGTGTACCATAAACGGTATATCTCAATAGTGTAGCTTGAAATGGTGTTGGTCTTAATGCACTCCATAACATCATCGCTGTCAGGTGATCCACGTTCCATGACGTTATATCAACCACTGTATTGACATGGGTCAAATTTTGACATTTATATTGTTTTCTCGAAATCCATATTTCTATATGGGCAGGTGTGAGTGTCTGTCCGCTCTGTAAAATATGTAAAGATTGATAATGTTTAATCCTATTTAGATTGTGTGCATTTCCTCCAAAAGTGTCTATCCATAATTTATTAAAAGGCTAAATTTGTATCTCACAAAAATCATACATTTCCTATGGACATGTGCAGAATGAGGTGGTTTGTAAAATCCTACCAAAATTAAATAGTGCATATTTTATTGTGAACGTTATGATACTAGGATTGGTTTTGTCTCTATATGTATGTATTTGTGATCATAAATACAGGAACGTGTAATCAAGAAACATGGATTTAAATAAATCCGTCGTCTTTGTCTATTCACCAGGTTTCTATTACCAGTTTACAAATTATAATAATTTTTCCATGGGATAATAAAGATATAATTACCAGACTGACTACAGATAATTACCAGATTGACTACAGATTATTTCCAGATTGACCATAGATCATTACTAGACTGACTACATATAATTACCAGACTTACTACAGATAATTACCAGATTGACTACAGATAATTACCAGACTGACAACAGATTATTACCGTAACAAAAAAAATATCCACTAAAGACGATAGGGCTGTTGAAAAATCAAACATATATTTATCTGGTTCATTTCGATACAAGCCTTGTGTTTCGTTTCCTGTTCTTTAACAAATCTTTCTTATTCAAAAGTTAGGTCAGTAAAATCCGCAAAAGGGCATTCTCAGGAGTACCTGAAAGTAATACCTTCATTTCAACTGTATACACAAGGAAAAATAAATGTAAGCTGTTACTTCCGTTCCTGTTTTTAAACACATGCTTATGGCATAGTTTCTGAATAACCGGCGATATCAAATGCTGCGTTTTCAAATACAATTGTATTGATTTTAATTTTGACTATGCCACCGACTTAAACTTTTAAATTTTCAAATGTGTTTCCTTTTAGACTCCATTTTACGTTGGTTCCGTGCTGTTCAGGCCTTCTCTCTCCTGTCGTGGGTATATTTCCTGACAGCTCTGGTTCTCGTCGTGGTTTTCGTGTTCTTCATCCCTGGCAAGAAAGTAATGTACCTTGCAGCCCTCATCTTCAGCTTCGCGGGAGGTAAATTAAGATGGAGGGTTCTGAACAAGAGAATAAGACATAGCTACATTTCCTGACAGTCTCATGTTCGACACTATTTACATCCGCATATCAGACTGCCTTTAAGTCCTTTTGTCTGCCTCTCCCCTTTGAACGGCTTCTTTGATGATATATTCTGTGGGTTTATCCTCACTAGGACTTTTATTTTCTGATATTTGTACTGTTTTACACTAGTACCTTTATTTGCTGATAATTGTACTGTTTTACAATAGTACCTTTACTTCTTAACAATTGTACTGTTTTACATTAGTACCTTTATTTATCGGTAATTGCACTGTTTTACGCTAGTTTTATTTCCTGCTAAATGTACACATGCGAGTACATAATATATAAAATGTACACTTCTAAAATTAGCACACTCTTGTTTTGCCTATCACGTGGGTCTACTAAAATAGGTCACACAGAAAGCACAGTAATAAGCATCTGTATTAATTCACAAATTGCCCATATCTCCCTTTAGAGATTCACTACAGTTGTGTCTTGATAAACGTCTTGTTTTGTGAAAATGGTATTGTTTTAGTTTTAGACATCATGCTACAATCGAGTGCTCGATCGATCGATCGATCGAGAGATTACAATAGATTTGTAGTAGCAATGACACAATGTATGTTGTTTTCGTTTCGTTATTTACGATTTTCAACTAGAAGCGTAATTTGACATTAAATTTCGATTGTAAAATTGATGTCCTTATAAGTCTGTTTATCATAAATATTACTATATCTTCGTACTTTTGGAGACCGGAATTGGTATTGAATGAACATTTGTCAAATCTTGCAAATCATGGCCGCGTCTCATCATCTCATCATTGGTTTTTATTTGTTTAATCTTTCATCCATTCACATGAGAATCGTTAGTGTCCTCCAAGACGTTTTCCATCCTTTCCAAAATACCAAAGTGTTGAGTTAGTAAATTAGTTACTTGGTACATTTCCATGGTTTATTATAAGGTGAAATCCTTCACATTTCCAAAATCCTCGAAATCTTAGCGTTTCTGTGACAAGGTTATGACATGTATTTCGTTGATATGATATATTGTTTTGTTTTCTTCCGCGTTCAGAACATTGCTCAGCAATCTCTATTCAACATCGCCATTTCACATACTGAAACCAATTAAGATGTCTTCTCACTCGACATCTTTCATCCATCCACATTAGAATCGCCAGTGTCCTCCAAGAGTTTTTCCATCCTTTCCAAAATACTAAAATCTTGAGCTAGTAAATTTGTTACTTGGTACGTTTCGATGGTTTATCATAAGGTGAAATCCTTCTTCTGAGTAGAAATGACAGCAAAATGGCATATTAACTGGTGAAAGATCTCACAACCTATAAACAAATGAAAACTACCACCATCCAAGACAAATCAGGAAAATGCCTCACAGAAGATCAAGAGATCCTCAAGCGATGGACAGAATACTGCTCAAAATTGTACAATCATAAGACCCAAGGAGATCCAGCAGTACTAAGTTGCCCTCAGGTAGAAGAAATTGATGACAACCCCATTATTCGTGAAGAAGGTCACTAAAGAAAGGAAAGTCAGCCGGCATCGACAACATACCAGCAGAGCTCATTCAAGCAGGAGGAGAAGAGATAGTCTCAGTCCTAACAACAATCTGCAACAAGATATGGCAGACAAGAGAATGGCCCACCAAATGGACTCAGTCCTTGGTCATCGTGCTCCCCAAGAAAGGAAACCTACAGCTATTCCAAAACTTCAGAACCATGAGTTTGATCAGTCACCCGAGCAAAGTCATGCTTAAGATAATTCTCAACAGACTAAAGCCTCAAGCAGAGAAAATTATTGCTGAAGAGCAGGCAGGCTTCCGAGCTGGAAGGAGCACCTCAGAACAAATCTTCAATCTCAGACTCCTTTGCGAGAAATACCTTCAGCATCAGCAGAACCTATACCACGTCTTTACAGATTTCAAAAAGGCCTTTGATAGGGTATGGCATGCAGCCTTATGGGCAACTATGAGGAAGTACAACATCAGCTCAAATCTGATGCAGGTTGTTGAGCACCTCTATGACAAAGCCACCAGTGCTGTCCTCATACTGTCAACTACACTATTCAACATTTTCCTGGAAAGGATCATGGAGAATGCCTTGCATGACCACAAGGGCACTGTCAGCATCGGAGGAAGAACAATCACCAACCTTCGCTTCGCAGATGATATTGATGGTTTAGCAGGAGATGAAAAAGAACTGGCTGACTTGGTTGAGTGCCTCGACACAACCTCCACAGCATACGGTATGGAGATTAGAGCCAAAAATAGAACAATCTTATGACAAACAACACCAATGGTATCAGTACAGAAATAAAAGTCAGTGGACAGAAGCTGGAAAGAGTCACAAGCTTCAAGTACTTGGGATCAATTATCACAGATGAGGGCTCCAAACCAGAACTACTTTGCAGGATTGCCCAGACAACAGCAGCAGTAACAAGGCTGAGACCAGTATGGAAAGATACCAACATTGTTTTTGGTTCCAAAACAAGGTTGATGCGCTCGATTGTCATATCCATCTTTCTGTATGCTTGTGAAACATGGACGCTCACATCAAATCTACAAAGATGGATTCAAACCTTCGAAATGAGATGCTACCGTAAGATCTTGAGCATCTCATACATTGACCATGTAACCAACGAAAAAGTCCATAACATGATCCAACGAGCCATCGGATCCCATGAAGACCTCTTGACCGCTGTAAAAAAGCGCAAACTGAAGTGGTAAGTTCATGTCTCAAGATCATCTGGACTGTCAAAAATAATCTTGCAAGGCACAGTGCGATGGTGCAGAAGAAGAAGCAGACAAAAAAAGAGGTGGAAAGACAACATTAAGGAGTGGACAGGCTTGGGATTTGGAGATTCCCAAAGGGCAGTAGAGAACGGGGAAAGATGGAAAGAATTGGTTGTAAAGTCAACTGTGGTGCCCCAGCGACATCTTGGGATAAGGGATTGATGATTATGATGATTATGATGATGATGATAATGATGATGATGATGATGATGGTGATGATGAAATCCTTCACATTTCCAAAATCCTCGAAGTGTTTGCTTATCTGTGACAAGGTCATGATATCTACTTTGTTGATATGACATGTCGTTTTGTTTTCTTCTGCGTTCAGAATATTGCTCAGCAACCTCTATTCAACATCGCCATTCCACATACTGAAACCAGTTAACATGTCTTCTCACTCGATAGCTTTCAACGTCTCTGTAACATGCTCCCACGGTTTAGAGGCAATATGGACCTGGGCAACTTGTACATGTGATAATGAATCACCCAAAGGACGTAAAGAAAGTTAAGTTCTTTTAATTTCTGGGTGGGGGTGGCGAGGGTCGGGAGAGTAAGAAAATAAATGTTAGAATGGTCCATTGTTTATTAGGGGCAATAAAGAAATACAGAAAATTCAAATTGTTAATGTTCATCTAACGTTGCCAAAATATGCAGTTTTAAAATAAATGACCTGTGAATTTAATTAAGGTATATCCATACTTTATTAATTGTATGGAGAAATAATTGTACAGCTTTTAAAATGTACTGGTATATTAGATTCACCCCTTTGGGGTTTGTACAGTATAACAGTATATTTAAAAAACTGTACAATTATATACCCATACAGCCAGAAAACTATAGAATTATCAGTCATATATTGGATACAAATAATGTTATTTTACATGATTATATGGAAAAAAAGTTTATATTGAAAAGCGGAGTTTTCATTTGTCATGGAAAATACTTGTCCATTTAATGAAATCTATGAGTGTCTGATTTCGGAGTTACACAACTGTAGTGTCGATATTCATCAAACGAGACGATTTTCACTCCAATCAGAAAATTTAGCAAAGTAAATAAAATCTAGACCTTGATACAGACATTCTCATTTGATTTGAAGCAGCTGGTGTTATTCGGTTTCTCTGTGACTCTATTGGTGAGCATCAGAAATACACAACTCTATAACACTAAGATTTATTTCTAATAATTCACCCATTTTTTTAAATTTTTTTTTTATCGACCGCTCCGATGGCCTAGTGGTTAGAGCGTCCGCCTCGGATGCGGGAGGTAGCGGGTTCGAACCCCGGTCGAGTCATACCAAAGACTTACAAAAATGGTACTAACAGCTGCCTCGCTTGGCGCTCAGCATTAAGAGGTTAGTGTTAGGA
>JAECUM010017636.1:0-14717 GCA_016617855.1 Megalonaias nervosa
ACAAAGTCATAAAACGCAATGAATTAAATCCTTTAAAGACAATTTTCACCCAAGGCCCAAAAATAATCTGGGATATTCATTGTGATAATCCAAGGGACGGAAAAGTCAATGTTGTACAAGGGTAGACTTGTACTTTTCCTACTAATGATGACTATTAATACTTATGATGACAATTAATACTAATCATGACTATTCAAGGATCGGTTTGATGCCTTTTCGTCGTTAAGTAACATATTACATTAAAAAAAAGATCTGCAAAGGGGGGTGTGTGTGTGTGGCACATCCACAAAAATCACAGCTGAGCAAAGAATCGTATTATTTAAAGACAATTTTTATCCCAAGACAATTTATGATAGTGCGGAGACTATAAGGACACGAGGGACAGAGTTTTGTAAAAAAAAATACTTGTCTAGTCGTGTGAAGGTTACTTTTATAAATGCTGGCATATCCACGTGTAACTTACAGAATACATGGTCTTGTAGCGTCCAGTATGTCAAACTAGTCCTGTATTCTATATAACAAAAATCTTTGGTTGTATCGTTATCGGAGGACAAACCAAATAGAAAGATTCGTATAAATGTAGACAGCTGCTGCCTGACTGAACAAATAGTTTATTACTTTGTGTAAAGTCTCGACTCCCTCTCATATCATTAGAAGTGACTCGCAGTTTTTTAATGTAACAATGAAATGCATTTTTCTTTATTTTTTGTCTTGGCTATAATTCCCTTTTCCGGCAAAAGAAATGCATGCAGTATAAGAAATAAAATAGCGTATCGAATTCTGCTTTTTTTTAGTTTGTAGCAGACCGATTTTATTTCAGTATATATATAATTATTATTATTATTATTATTATTATTATTATTATTATTATTATTATTATTATTATTATGTATAATACAGTTAGCTGTAGACCACGCATCTAAACTTGATCCCATGATATAGCTGCATCTTTCTTTTTCGTGATGACTCGTAGGTTTCGATCACACCAATTGCTCGTTATAAAGAAAATAAGTCACGAATTTTGATCCCTGATTATTTCTTTATTTCAAGCGCTTTATATTTCAACTCGTGTTACATCATCATGTATTTGTTTTAAAGATGTACTGTGCACATTTGTGATATTATTAATCAAATGGTAAGGTACGTGCATGTCTGGACATGTTTGACGGCAATACTTAGCGGAATAGCTGCACAGATTAAGATTTCTTTGTACAAATTTTGATTCCATCTTGTATCATTAAAATTGGCCCATATTTGAGTATTGTACGGATGAAATATCTTTTCTTTGATATTTGTTTTTATAACGTTTGAGCATAATGTCCTTTATCCGCAGAAGAAAGGCGCCTAGAAGAAGCGATGAAACTGCATAATGAATTCTGGTTTGTTACTGTGGTAGGCCGATATTATTAAAAAAACTAAATATCTCAAAGTTCTCTATTTTGCAGTAATAGTCAAACGTTATGTTCGTCAGAGTTCATATTTATAGTCAACTGCAGACCAGACTGCTGAAAGTATGTCATATGTATAGTCAACTGCAGACCAGTCCTCTGTCATATTTAAAATCAACTGCAGACTAGTCTGCTATAAAATTGTCACATGATACATCTCTTTTAACTCTTATATTCAGGTTACAAGACATGTTTTGTCAGAAAGAAAGATGGCCACGTATTTTGAACCCTGACTGTCTTATTTCAATTGCTGGCGATGCAATCGATGTAGTCAAAACTAATCATGATTTACATCCTCTGTTATAAAAGTTACTATATCCCGTTTTCATGTACATTTTTCTGTTATAACTGTTACGGTATTATTTATCAAGTTGTCATGAACTGAGAAAAGCAAGCAGAAGAAAAATTCTTTTGTAAGGAGAATATTACAACTTTTTGGAATCAACATAACAAAAACTGACGTTAATATCTGATATGGCTTTTGTTTCACACGTTCAGCCATATATTTAGCATCAAAACACAAAGAAGGTTTAAAAAAAATGGTAAGAAATCATACCTGCGCCAGTTGGAAACTTGCACGCTAATGTTCATATCTGGGTTTTTTATTACTTATAAACATAGCTCAAATGATTTACCTACAAGGAACATTAATTAAGTTGTACAGTTGTTCCTCTCCATCCATTGCAAAGAAACATGTCAGGATAGTGCCACTAGTTTGCTTTGATTGAAGATCTATGTCAAAGTGATACAATTACTTAAAAGAAACGTGTGAAGATAATAAGATTATTTCGCTTTCATCCACGTCTATGTCAAAGTGACACAATTGCTTTTTTTGGCCTCTGAAAAAATATAGCCCATTCTGTCCGAAATGTAGGTCCTTGTTGTTATCGTATTCATTGATTGAAGATTTAGACCCGTGAAGAAAAAATGTGCAATATTTTATTCTTAAAGTCAAATTATTTTATCATCAGATAGAAATACAAGGAGATACGATTCTAAAACCATGCTATATAGGGTACATACTATAGTCAAAATTATTAATGTGCAAGAAAAATACGTACAACTTCTGAAACTAGTTTTTATTATTTTGAAATAATTCATGTGTATATTGAATAAGATTCTGTCAAAATATTAAAATAATATAATCATAGAGTACGAATTTTGTATGATTAACGAACTGCTTAATTATCCTGTTTCACTGGTTATTTAAATGAACTATCAGGTTACTTAAACAAATAAATATATTATGGTCGATATAAAGCAACTTTCTCTCCTACGTTGCATGTATTTAAGCCACGTGTTTCCTTGCGAGGTTGAGTAAAGTGATGGATGCATTTTGTGACGTAACTATGATGTCTGATGTTATTCTTGATGATGATTGTTTAGATAGTTTTTACAAACATTAACATGTTAGATACTTATGACTGAACATCATCTTAAGTCTGCACTTATCTTGATCGTTCATCACCACGTTAAGATTTGTAAACATTTGAAAAATCAGTGTAACAGTAACTGATGACCCTGGTAACAGCACATATGAGTCAAGTGTTTCTAGAAATGATATATTTTGACTTTCGCCAACATAACATCAACGTGAATGTGCCATAAGGATCAAAGTTAACCTGTAATAGTTAACTTCATAAGATCGAATCTTTCTCATCATCCCCTTTTTATGTTAAAATTGTCTGCCTATAAAGAAACGATGGTCAAATCTTCATGCCACACAGAAAAAAGCAAAACACTGATAGATAATTATTACGGTAAAAAGAATCGAACGAAAAATGGCAGAGTCCATTTAATGAATTGACTCTCATTTAAACACGTAGAAAGCAGTATCTGTGCGACTGTTTGTTTGTTCAACTATTACACTAAATTCTTCATATGTATTTTAGAGACTTGCTTGTGAACAACAAATCTGAATTATCAGAAGTTACACTTCATAACATTATCGGTAGTTACACTTCAGAACATTATCGCTAGTTACTCTTCATAACATTATCGCTAGTTACACTTCATAACATTATCGGTAGTTACACTTCAGAACATTATCGGTAGTTACACTTCAGAACATTATCGGTAGTTACTCTTCATAACATTATCGCTAGTTACACATCATAACATTATCGGTAGTTACACTTCAGAACATTATCGGTAGTTACACTTCAGAACATTATCGGTAGTTACAGTTCATAACATTATCGGTAGTTACACTTCAGAACATTATAGGTAGTTACACTTCATAACATTATCGGTAGTTACACTTCAGAACATTATCGGTAGTTACAGTTCATAACATTATCGGTAGTTACACTTCAGAACATTATCGGTAGTTACACTTCATAACATTATAGATAGTTACACTTCATAACATTATCGGTAGTTACACTTCATAACATTATCGGTAGTTACAGTTCATAACATTATCGGTAGTTACACTTCATAACATTATCGGTAGTTACTCTTCATAACATTATCGGTAGTTACAGTTCATAACATTATCGGTAGTTACACTTCAGAACATTATAGGTAGTTACACTTCATAACATTATCGGTAGTTACAGTTCATAACATTATCAGTAGTTACACTTCAGAGTTACACTTCATAACATTATCGGTAGTTACAGTTCATAACATTATCGGTAGTTACACTTCATAACATTATCGGTAGTTACACTTCAGAACATTATCAGTAGTTACACCTCATATTATCGGTAGTTGCACTTCAGAACATTATCGGTAGTTACACTTCATAACATTATCGGTAGTTACACTTCATAACATTATCGGTAGTAACACTTCATAACATTATCGGTAGTAACACTTCATAACATTATCGGTAGTAACACTTCATAACATTATCGGTAGTTACACTTCAGAACATTATAGGTAGTTACACTTCATAACATTATCAGTAGTTACACTTCATAACATTATCGGTAGTTACACTTCAGAACATTATCGGTAGTTACACTTCATAACATTATCGGTAGTTACACTTCATAACATACATTTCTGTACGTAGAATATGTTACAACTGCATAGAGACATGAATAATGGCAGACACTTTTGAAGTGGCGCCACAGTACAAGAGATGTGGAGGAAAAAGAAGCAAATATTCTAGTATCACCAAGCTAAATTACAGATAACATTACCAGCAACGGAAAACAATTCTTACTTTCATCAGATCTTCTAGAAATTTAAACGGTGTCATCTCAAAATTATTAGCATTATTGTGGGGGGTGGAGGTGCGAAAATATATAATAATAACACACATACTTATAGATCTAATTAATATATAAGATCAATGATGACGACAATACTACTACTACGAATAATAATAATAATAATAATAATAATAATAATAATAATAATAGCAATACTACTACTACTACTACTACTACTACTAATACTAATAATAAATTTATCTACAGGACAATCACGTATTGGATATACAAAAGGTCTTAAATATTTTATTCTATCACATAAAACATAAAAAAATTAAACATTGAAAGATTAAAATAATGAATCATTAATAATCTCATCATTGCCAATTTTGTATAAAAGTTCTCTTTTATCTAGGAATCTTACAACTAAATGAGTATCTTTACAAAATTATTAAATAGCTTTAAATCACGCGAATCTTTAAATAAACTTTCACTGGCTCACTTGTAGGAATATATACTATTTTTCCCGAACGATTTTGAAAGGGTGCCAAATTTTTTAGCATAGTTTATGTAGATAATTTCACAGTACTTTCTTTCGGGTTCAGCGTGACACGTAAACATTAAGTTTGACATATGGGTTAGACTCACAAAAAATTGTTGAGAGCGATTGATGGAATCTGTTTTGCTTGGGGCATGAATTGATTTTTAATTAGGGATCGCTCGATTAACGGTTACAGCTAGACAGAGTGCAATGCTAACGCAAGGTCAGTTGTGGTAAAATGATAAGAGTTGAGACGAACCAGAGAAAATCTTTAGAATGTCAGGTGTTATTTGAAAAGGGTGTCATAAAATGATACTTTCCAGAATAGTAATTAATAAAGGTGGACTAGAGAAGATTGTTCTGAATTCTATTGGAGTAGTAATTATGATTGGTTAAGCTAAATGAGTGGGGTGTGTTCCTAGACGGAATTCATGGTTTTAAAATAATCTCGCTCGCGATATTAGTCAGTCCAAGATTTCTGCTGAGGGGAAAAGTCTGAGGAGCTCCGAGATCAGTAGATAGTACTATTCTCGTTAAATAATCGTCCAAGGGACAACGGTGTCTGGAACTTTGAGAGATCAGTACCGAGAGAAGAGACAGGGTGATTTCTCTGATGATAAGCGAGCGAGGGCTCGAATAAAACACAAGGAAAGAAAATAGCTCCATACCTGTATTGCACAGTGGGAAAACCACAGTTGAGGTGATGACCGGAAGAGGGTAGAGAGTAAGAGAGACAGAAGGAAAGAAATACAGAAACGCAGACCTATCACCGGTAGTGATATTGGAAAAAACCGAAAGCATCAGATGATGGTGTCATGCCAGCAATCTGAGTTCGATCAGTCACTCTAATTATACGATGATATTTGTTCTATCAGTATAAAAGAACAGCTTCGTGAATTTCTCGTAAATTTTGTTACTCTATTTCTGAGGGAAAGTGAATCATTCACATGTCATGTTCAACGTCATTTTGTTTGTACAGTTGATTACATTGTTGTATTTTATATACGGGGGCATATTCAACCCCTAAATTTCATGTATCTCTTTACTGTTTACTAGATCTGTGCAATAACATAGTTGTCGATCATCTCCTACATAACGATAACCAATAACCATAAGGAGTTGGGGGAGATCACACATTTTCACCACCTCCTGACAGATTTTTTTTTATCCCTGTTTATATAATTACATGGAAATATATCATACTGTATACTAAAACCTGATTTACACCAGTAAAAGCAGAGATTTATGGGCAATCATACTGAACATGTTACCCTTTACTACGTAATGGCACCTTTAATTTTCACGACCTTTACTACGTCATGGCTCTTTTAACTGCCTTGACCTTTACTACGTAATGACGCCTTTCGATGCATTTCACAACGAACCTCATTAAAATGCCCAGCATTTCCACCATAACCATCACTGATACGGCAAAATGTAACTGGAAAGGGAATAAAGGTAAATCCTTAGGTAAAACAACTGCACAATTCAACCTACACTAATCTAATCATGTGATATAGCACCGTGTCCGCAATTTGTAAATATATGTTCAGTATCCCGCCGTGGAGACCTGAACGAATTTGCAAATTTTAATAATACAGTTGTAAGAATCTGATAATATTGACAAGTACATTGCATTCTTCTCCTCAGTTCCTTTAATCAGTAACAAGGTTTCACCAGAATAGAGCTTGTTAGGAGCAAAATTCAAACTTTGGAACGATACTAATTCGCTAAAAATATTGTCTTGGTATGTTTCAATTCTTAAGTTCGTTTCCGCAATATCAGCATGTAGATGTGACCGAGATCCACCGAGTTCTCAAACATATGGATTTTCAATAATTGAAAAACATTTACTTACTAATTTAAAGGTCCAGCAATACGAACAATGCACATCATACAACTGTAGTAGCTTAAATGTTCGTCTCTTTCACAGAACCTAGGTTAAACCTATAGCCACACAGCATGGCAAATTCTGCTCTTCTTCGCCAATTAATGCACTTCTGTCGCCGTATGAGACAGGATTTGGCTTTCGAAACACTTGTTTCCATATTATCAGTCATATTTAATTCCACATATCGTTCTTAAATCATTATCATTGATCCCTTTAGTAATTTAGAAAGCAAATGACACACGTTAGTCTACAGTCTCTCGGCGAGAGATTCAAGAAATGCTCAGTTGGAAAACCATTCAAATCGTCGTAAGTACATGTCAAATCAAGACAGCTTTCGTGCTCTTTGAGGTTTCTTTATCGCAGTTGCCTAAAGATCTGCTAAAGCACATTTCTTAATCAGTGGGACTTTAAATGACTTCTGCCCAGAACGCATTTCAAGTTGGATTCTGCTTCGGTATTGTGAAAGTCAGAAGAAAACAAATGACAACCTTTTTATAGGTATTTAAAATTCAGAAAAGGATAAATCCAAACAAACCGTTAAATTACGTCTGTAAGTTCTCCGATTTTTTATAATATGTAATATTAATACTATTTTGAACCAGTTCCAATTAATGAGATATTGTGTGCATAATTAATCACTATTTAGGCTACATGTCATCAATGCGGCGAGTATGTATATCTGCGGGTCAAATTACGTAGCTACTTTTTAGCGTAGACTATAAAATAAAAATGAGGTATACTTTAACCCCAAACATTCTCTACATAACATTATTCATGAGTTCTGGAATTTTTCCTTTCTCGTTTATGAAGCAGGGAGGTTATATCGTTTGGAATTTAATTAAAAGATTTACACAAACGAAGATAATGAACAGGTGTGCGAATGGATGTGTCTATAAAATTAACTTTACGTGCGGATTCTAGAAATCAACCTGTTTGGTTCACAGGGCTGGATGTTCATACAGATAGACAGAATCTGAAGATTTTTGGTTTTATTGACCTGAATAGCTTACTGTGGCCTCTTGAGGCAGGAGGTACATGAAGTATGTATATATATATATATATATATATATATATATATATATATATATATATATATATATATATATGGCAGTATATATATATAAAATATATATATATATATATATATATATATATATATATATATATAATGCAAATGCAAATAACTCCACCGCTCTGTTAGGAGACCATACTATCTGTGGAGAGCCACCATGAACGATAACTCGTCCTAACTAGAAGTCCAATGCCACGTCTTATCTTAACGTCTCACTGGACAGTTTATCTGGTGAATTTTCATCTGACAATGACCTATTGCAGAAAAATGAGAATAATTTTACACTGAAGATACAAGCAAACAAACTAATGAATTTTGTAGAAAGCATGCATGTTTGATTATGACTGTTGCAGTCAGGTTAATTCCTTAAACAACTGGTGGCTTTTATACTGAACCAATACTGCCACCAACCCCTCTTTTTTACATTCATTTTTGACAGCAAAGAGCTATTTTGAATATTTTCCTGTGACAAGGCAGCTAAAAGAATCAGTATGTGTCTTACGCATGCATAAAGTTCACTAGTATTATAACAAATTAGCATACTTTTCATCACCCCTCAACCATCTCGATTTTTAGATATTTACCTCTGTAGCAGACATACGTAAATACGTAAACCAAGTCGGCTATTCATTTGCAGCCCAAGTTACGCATTTGATCTCCAATGCTAGTCTAACTGTGACAGGCAGTCACCAAACAAGCCAACCCATTTTCAAGCCTAACTCAAAGTAAATCTAAACCACATTACAGATTTAGCTTCTGTGTGAATTTATAAATGCCAGGCTTATGATTATTAGATTCATGCCTTCTACCTTAAAAATTAGGGATGTATCAAAATTCGAAACTATCCAATGAGACCATAGACTACTAAATTAAGAGGAATGGGAATTTCAAAAGGTCGCCAAATATTAACGTTTTATCGGTGTCTGTCATATCTCTACAATCAGTACTCCACTCCATGCGTAACGATGCTCACATAATCTTGTAAAATTGCTGATGTATAGGCTGTTATAACTTGCCAGCATAAAAACTCCATTATGAAGGAAGGCAGTACATGATAGACGTACAGGTAAAGTGAATCTAACTAGACGGTCATAGTTAATAATGTAATGTATCTAGCGTGTTTCTTTTTACAAGTTGGACTTTGGCAAATTCACAAATGTGACGCTTTTGTCTCTTTCACACAATTGTCAATTCAGATATAATTAGGCAATTTACCTCACTTTTTCGGTCAGAGTCAAGCTTCTATGTGTGTTAAAGAGACAATATTACTATACAAAAGGTCATAAAATCTAGTTGACAACATTACAATACAAAAGTTCATAGCATCGACTTAACATTACCATACAAAAGGTCATAACCAGGATCTGAGGATGAATCAGCAATATTCACCTGACGAGCAGGAAACAATCCAAATGAGTGCTTACTTTAAAGCTCTATGTAAAAACACTCTGACCGAATTTCGTTGAAGCAGTTTGAATAATTTGTATGCAGTGACTGACTATTGAGACAATTCAAACAATTTAATTATTTAGACAATTTTGACAGTATTGACTATTTAGACAATTTTTGACTATTTATGCTATTTAGACAATTTTGACAATTTTGACAAATTTGACAATTTGACTATTTAGACAATTTTCACAGCTTCAGAGAGAGAGAGAGAGAGAGAGAGAGAGAGAGAGAGAGAGAGAGAGAGAGAGAGAGAGAGAGAGAGAGAGAGAGAGAGAGAGAGAAAGAGAGAGAGAGAGATATTTAAGCAGTTTTGTCTACAAAAGAACACAAATTTGCCCCCACATTACGACTTTTATATCTGAAGATTTCTTTTAAAGGATGTTAACGTGAGACTTATCCTAAAAAAAGCTGGAAAATATTGAACAGTCAAATGTCGGAGAATAATTTCACGTCGCTAATTCAAGTTTAAATATCTCAGAACATTTTACTTATGTAGCATACATTTTCTTAAATTTACAATGATTGATCTATCGTGCAAGTCTTTTTATTCGCGATTATCGATAGTTTTGGAGCAACGAGTACGTGTTTATCGATTTCGTGTTGATCGATTTATCAAGCGATATTGCTGCCTGATCGATGTTACTTTTGGGGGAAGATTATAGCAAACAATAAGACGCTGTTTCGACCCGATCATCACCTATGTAGCATAATGTTCCCTTCTAATTAACAATACCTGACCGACTTTGATGCATTCAGATCAGGGAGATTAAAGTAATTAAGTAAAAGATGTAACGCAAATGAAGCTAAGGAAAAAGTGAACAATCTAGACAGCCTGAGGAAATATGTGTTTATCAGATAACTTTCATTCATCAAGGCAATAACATTATTTCGTTAAAAAAAAATGACATGCTCATTCTGGAAAAAAAATGTTTTTACTGACTTCGGCTACTGACTCAGCGCTTGATAAGACAGGAGATACTGGCTTAATTGAGTTTATAGGTTTGTCAGATGTGAATGAGTGCATCATGTGTAAATCATTCTCTGGCAGACGAAAAATTTATAATCTTACAACGTCATCATGATTTACACTCAACACTACAAAACTGTAATTGGGATACAATGGTTGTTTTCCTTGTTTTTTTTACCTATACATAAGTTTAATAAGTTTAAGTTGATGTATAGCTTAGTGCAAACATTACTGCGTGGCTTGTGCTTGATAGCGCTACTAGAGAAAAAAAAAAAAAGATTCGATGTCGTGATGGGTGGGCAAAATGATTCAAAAGGAGCAAATATCAAGGTGGGAGGATTAAAACCTACCGAAAGTCATGAAATTAAAAATAGTAGCAATCAATTATTTACAGACAATATTCGTTCGAAATAGAAAATTTAGAAGGAATTTAAGAACTTAGCGAGGGTTCTGGAAGATAGCATTGGGAAACGAGAAAGCACTACCGTCCATGGTAATTATAAATGTCAAGATCCCAAGTGTTTTTATATTGCTGTAACAGGTGTGTAATGGTTTTTTTTGCAGACCTTTTGCATAACGTAACGGTAAACAGCAATACTTTGGTGTGGTGAAAGTCTGTGACTGAACTCATTATCTTGCAAATTAGGCGTATCTTGGTAAAAGTACCGTTTATATACGCCTGTGGGTGTATTATAAATTAAATAATCCCTTTAATCTGAATTTTGTACTCAACACTGATGTCTCCGCAAATTTTTTAGAAAAAGGAATCTTTCCAATTTAATAAAATTATGGTCATCCAATAGGAACTCCTTCTGTCTTTTTCGCTTGCATATTAAAACGTACCTAGCATGCATCCAGTGGCCATTTTGTACTGCCGTTAAGCCTATGGTTGTTATCACGTGATAACAATGTCATCTACCTCACAACAATTAGATGATGTTTCGTTACTAATAGCAATGTAAGTAACAGTTTGTGGCTACTGTCACCGAATGATTTCTTCAATTTTTCATTTAAAAAAGTTTCAAGAATAACTTTAAGAAAAACTATGCAATCACTGGGCCACTACACTGTTGGCTAGGCGACACATGCAAGTCGTGGTGGATGGAGAATCATCTGAAGCAGTCACTGTCGACTTAGGTGTCCCTCAGGGAACCGTACTGGGACCACTCCTCTTCCTCTGCCATATTAATGATCTTCCAGACTGTGTGAAATCTCAGGTCAGGCTGTTTGCAGATGACTGTCTTCTTTACAGAACAATTCAAAACCAAGGTGACCATCATACCCTCCAGAATGATCTCACAGCCCTCGAACAATGGGCGCCTGATTGGCGTATGACTTTCAATGGCACTAAATGTAATCTCATGTTTATGACCAGTTAAACAGCAAAATCATCTCACTTCTACATTCTCAATGCGTTTTGATCTCTTCCTCTGAGAAAGTGTTGGCATCAACGAGATCATGTACATGACGTCAAAATGAGGCTAGACCTGTATACAACTTAATTGTTCTTACACCATTTTTATTGGTAGGGATGGGGGCACTTTGACCAGACAATTGTTTAGCCCTTTACTTGTTGTTTTAGTGTTTTGGTGATTTTTCTTATCATGCGACGAAACAGATTCATGATCAGAAGACAGCTGCACAAAGGTAACCAACACATCCTGTTGGTTCTTTTGGCATAACCTTATTTCTGGGCTCGAACACAAAACACGCCACTGACTGATTTAAATTTTAGTTTTTTTGTATTTTAACGGTGCGTATTTGCCTCTTTAATTATCATGATCAGTATTATTTTATATTGGTTTGCACTCGCAAAGCGATGAAAGCCGAAGTGGATGGAAACCCAGTTAACTGGTAGGCTGTTCATTATGTCCTTCTTATAGACGAAATGAGACTATTAGGGCTCTTCCGCCGTATTGAAACTCCATCTAAATTTATTCCAAGAAGACTTACTCCCCTTACGTACTCTTCGTATAAAAGAGCCATATTGCTGCCAAAATTGTAGTTTTATTACTGTCAAAGGATCTTTTCTCATTTAATTGAACTTTGAAAGTAGTGATGTAATTTATTTTAAAATAACATAAAGTCATCCACTGTTGCTATGTTGCTGTCTGTTGTTGGGCTTGTTCATTTTTAAAGCTCGATGAATCATAAATGAAAACGTGTTTGCAATTATTCAGTCAAATAACCTTTCCATAACAGGTGTATTGGGTTTGCCCAGTCATCTGTGTATAAACTAGGCTACTCCAAATATATTACAGTCAGTCGAAGTTATTCAACCTGGGCAGCAAAGCGACGAGGATGTTCCACTTGCACAGAAAATATATCGATCTTATTCTTCCGCTAAGATGAATTGTCAATAACTTGATTTAAATGCTGAATGAAACTGCACCAAACTGAGCTAAGACATTCAACGATGTTGAGCTTGACCAATAAGGAAAATTTGACCATAACAACATTTACGGAACAAAAACTAAAGTTTCAGCTAGGTCGTCCTCACTAAATTCAAATAAATGACATTATGTTACGTTATATTTAGTTGAATGTACCAGTCGAAAAATAATGAATTTAATGACTGTTATTTTAAGATAGTCCATGTAGGAAGGTAAAACAGAAAATAATTGCAGTACAATTATTAGACTAAAAGAGGTTTAGTTGGATTTTGTTTTGGTGTTTTACGGCACAGCAACACAAATAGGTTATTTAGTGCCGAGGTAATTGGAGGTAAAGTGCCTTGTTAAAGGACACGCCGGGATAGCTGACAAGAAATTTTATCATACTGATGACGGGAAAGAAATGTAACTATCTCCCGACCTGACCAAATCTAAATATCGTATATACTCGCTTATAAGTCGAGTCCAGCTTCAAACAACATAGACCTTGATCTGCCGTTGCAAAATGCGCCAGCAGGTAAGGGTCTGTGATGTTTATTCCACTGATTACTCCAAACAAACTGACATAAATAAGAAACATATGTGTTAGATTTACCAGATGTATTGAATTTATTGGAATCATAAAATCAGGATCAATGAAACAAACTTGGCAATGTAAACCTAGGAAACTCGTGATTCTTTAACATAAACCTCAGATGCACGAAGAGATAACAAGTTTCTGAAATTTATTATAAGTCATAAACATTCGAAACGCGCGGGTTTCGAAGCTGAATTAAAGTTGGCACGCGTCTTGTATATTTAGCCACATAGCCGTAAGTTACTAGGGAGTTCAAATCAAAGCGTAGTTTTGTTTTGCACATTACTACAGATATGTGTGGATGGACCGCGTAATGAAGATGTTTGACAGTTGCCAAGGCCAGTCTTGCTTCGATTATTACATATATTATTAAGCAAAGAGAAAGCTGTAAGTAAACAGGACTGAGTTGACTTTACCTGTGCCTGGATAATCCATAGACTTTGAATTGCTCATTTAGTTTCTTCCTGAAATTCGTATACATGTAGTCATTTGTCATTAAAACGTTGCAACATTTGTTATAATGGAAAATTCGGGATCTGACAGATAATTGATGGAAACAATCGTGTATAAAACTTTCTGTTTAAACAAATTTTATTGCCATAAATATTGACAAATGAGGGCGTGCTTCAGGTTTTTACAGCTTAGAGTAAGCCCTTCACCTACCATGGATTAGAAAGTTACATGGGCCAAAAGATAAAAATAAATTGCTACAACTATATGTAAAGATACACAACTGAGACAGCTCGGACACGGGAGGTCGTGGGTTCGATCCCCGGCCGAGTCATACCAAAGACTTATAAAAATGGTACTAATAGCTGCCTCGCTTGGCGCTCGGCATTAAGAGGTTAGTGTTAGAACTGGTCGGCCTGATGTCAGGATAATGTGACTGGGTGGGATATCATGCTACATGTCTGCGGCATGATGCCCCAGTGCTAGACGTCACTATAAACTGCCACACTGCAGACATCGTAGCAATATACGTTAAAAATCCAATTCACACACACACACACACACACACACACACACACACACACAAACACACACACACACACTTGAAAGAGAGATATTTTATTGGCAGGTAGTGGATACCTGTATCAACATGAACAAAATTCATAAAACAATCAACAGTTAGGAATGAATAAGTCATGCCTTGGTTTGTGAATTTGGCAGTAATTAAATGAGTGAAGAAATCAGGTTTGAATACTCCTTAAT
>JAECUM010017637.1:0-59126 GCA_016617855.1 Megalonaias nervosa
GCTGTTTCGTCTAAAACTTTCTGGTGAAAGAGTTACGGTCGTTGCAACAGTTGACCGTACCTTTGCGATTTTTCCGTTTCTGACAAATCGCTGAGATCCATCAATGATTGCAATTCGTGTTGTAACTGGGACATTTCGGTCAAATGAGGATTGGGAGGTAAATGCGGGGTTCGTTGTTCTTGTCAACAATGGTATTCCATCCATCGTTTGTAAGCTCCTAAAGCCAGTTTTCGTCCTTCCATTGGATTTCAAGAATTACGTCTGGGACCTTTTGATTTCAGAGGTTCCTTTTATCTTCTTGACCTTTTATCTTCATCCTAGGATTCCTCCCATTGTTCCCAATACTCCTTTCAGAATAGGTGCTCCTATGGTTCCTAGCAAGGGTCCTAACAGGGGTAAAATGGCAATTCCTCCGCGTTGCATCAACATCTTTTTCTTTTGACGAATGGGTATTTTCTTTTGGACCATTTGGCAAAGAACGTGTCGATGTTCGGCTAAGCATTCTTTCTGATGTTTAGACAAAGGTATCGTGCCTTTCATGACATTCAGACAACATTCGCTCACGGTATCGATGACATCTTTGGAGGCAGTTTGAATGAGTTTTCTTCGCATGGGTGGAGGAGCTTTGGACAGGTCGAACAACATGTCCCAATGTTTGACTAAACGAGGAGGTAGTCCTTTCCTTTTCTTTCCTTTGGGGGTAGAAGAAGGATGTCTTTTTTGGGTGACATCTTTCTTGTTTGGTTCGTTGGTTCCGTGGCACACACCAAAAAATACACTAACGTCGATGACTTGGCACACAGCCTTTTATCCTTTTTTTTGGACTATCGCTTCGTCATAATGGTGACGATGTGTTTTCTAAAATCGCCAAAGAATCCTCTTTGGTGACTTCTCCTTTTCCTTGGACGAGTGTGTCTTTTCTGGGGGTGACGTCGATGTTTGGCTAAGCGCTTTTTTGGATGACGAGACTGTCTTTTTATTTTTCCTTTCTGGACAGGAGAACGACGATGAGGGGACATCTTTGGTGCACAAAATACATTACCGTCCATGACTCGACATGCGTCCTTTAACCTTATTTTTGGACTGGTGGTAATAGAATAAATTTTTTGAGCATGTGTGGTGAAAAAAAGATGCATAACAAATCCTCCTCTTTGGTGACTTCTTCTTTTCTTTGGACGAGTGTGTCTTTTCAAGGACAGACGTCGATGTTTGGCGATGCGTTTTTTTGGATGACGTTACTGTCCTTTTCTTTTTCCTTTTCCTTTTCGGACAGAAGAACGACGATGGTGACGGTGTACACTTCTTTGAGGGAACATCTTTGGGCGTTCAGCAGCACAACAACATTAATCCTATCGTTTGCCTCAGATCTTTTTTATACTGGAATGTGTCGCCACTGATTGTCGGCTCGTCGTATGATTTTCATGGCAGGCATCACGCATCGTGGAGGGGTTCGCAACGGACTCAATCAGGACAGTTCTTGCTTGGACAAATCCAATAAACTCTTTAACATGCCCGATTTCTCTTGGACTTTGATTTTGGGGTCAGGTACTTTGTGAGCAGCGGCCACTGACTCTAAAGAGGAAGAGGGCTGGAGGACACGTTTTTGGAGACACGGTTTTCCAATGTTTCATCAAATTAGGAAAGACGCGTGTCAAATCGGGTTTGGCAGGCATCACCAGGGACGGAGAAGTGGAAGATGTTGAGGTTACTGGAGACGCAATCACCGTTGTTATGGTTACAAATATTTGTTTTGTGTCATCGTGGTTTGCGAATGTAAGGTTGCATCCTGGCGGCAGTACCTCTCTTGCGGGTAGAAGCTGTTTTCTGTGGGCTTTTCTTTTCTTGTGGCTGTGACCTGGTCTTGACACCGTTACTCTTTTTCTTTTTCTCCTGGGTACGTTTGGGCGTGGCTTTTTTTCTTGGGGACGACTTTGGGAGCATTAGGATCCCATTTTAAGAGGGAACGAATGATGACACCTCCTAGAGAACCGCTTCCTCCAGGTTTCAAAATGATTTGCTTTTTGGTTTGAGTGTCGATGCGAGGTTTGGCTAGTTGCGTCAAGGCGACTTTGTTTCTCTCAAAAAAACGTTTGGTTTGATGTGGAATCTGAATGATGCCTTGCAGTAATTGACGTGCTGTCACCGTAAACCATCGTAAGACTTCTTTGAGCCTAGCTTCTAAGACACGAGCACGTATTTGTGGATTTATTTCGCGATTGATACCGTACAAGGCACGAATCAATTTAATGAGAAGATGAGACTGAAGGGACGTCATGTTGACGATGTGTGAGACAGAGTCAAAGTGACCGAGGTTTGTATAGATTTTTTTTGGTGATTGTGATTAATTCGACGAAGGGGACGTGTACACGACAGGCCCTCCGTCTTGGCACCAGTGGTGAAACAGATGGGTACGAAATTGCAAATAATCGGGAGTGGTGGGTTTTAAATCCACGAGTAAATAAGCGTGAGGGGTTTGAGTGGCATCGTCGTATGCATGAGTCAACCAAGGCGTTCCTAACTGTTTGGCTAACACTTGCACTTCCGATTTATCTCCAGGGCTTTTAAACAACACCATGTAATGAGCATTGAGTCTGATGGTGCGATTGGCTTTACTTTGTTGAAATAAATTTTGGGTGATGTAAATGACACTGGCATTACGATGATGCCCTTTGCGCGTAAACCACAGTTTAATTTCTTCTTCGTCTTCTCCGAACATGTCGTCAAAAATAACCAAATGGGTTTGACTAGGGTCAGACACGATCCCGTCGTCTTGGCCAGGAATGCCTTCCACAAAGACGATGGAGTCACCTTGACTTTCTCGCAGAAGGCTGTACGCCGATTGCCACTCTTTGCAACACCACACGATTCGTTGAGGTGGACGATCGATCAAATGATGTTTATGTTTGATCAAACGTTTCACAAATCCGGTTTTACCTGAACCGCTAGGTCCGGCAATGAGCATGTTAAACGAATGGCGAAGATACAAGGCCTCCCAACTAGTCCGATCTACGTGTTCGTCGATGACTTTGAAAGTGGAGGAAGAGGGAGCAGAGACAGTAGAGGTAGCCATAGTAGTAGTGTAAGGAAGACAGACAAGACAAGAGTTTTTATACTTTTTCCAGAACACGTTTATTGTCATCTTTAATTGTGAACTACACGAAAGACAAACATACATAAAAGCCAAATGGTTAAGTACATGAATAAAAGACACATCAAAACGATCATAGTGGAATATAAACAAGTCTCTGTACAACATTTGTGGTGATAAAGAGGTGGTATCGTAGGGACAGTGTGTAATGTTCTTAGAGTCTCTACATTCCTTGGCACAGTCACACAGGAGTCCTCCTGGAATGGTCTTTCGGGAATGTCAGTAACGGTCCTGTCCTGAAGAGAGTGGTTTTCCTCGGTCACGACTACTGGCACTGTCACTAACACTGGTTTAAAAGTTACTTTTTTCACTCACTGAATGTTTGTATTTTTAGGAGGACAAATCTTGGGCATATTGTGCCACTTCTTTTGTCCAAGCCTCGAAACCCCAACTTTTCCAGTGACGTACATCTTTCCAGTGAGGGTGTAAGTCACAAGCTGCACACACATCATCGTACACATCTTCAGTACCTAAAAGTTGACGAATTTTTCTTTCCTGTAGAGGTTGTCGAGAAGTATCAAGATGAAAGCGCAAAAATTTGAGCAGAATGAGTTTTTCGTGTACATTTAAAGGGACCACTTTCATTTTTTTGGGAGTGGTATGTACTGTTCGTAAAGAGTCCACAAGGAATCGGTCGGTAAACGAAATCCCAGAAAGCAAGTCACTAAGACACACACCACACTTCGACCCTAATTCAATGGACACAGTTCTCGTAATAGGCGATCGTAATCCTCCAATGTCTGAATATTGTCATTGATATCCTTCCACGGAATCTGTTGTATCACGAATGATAAAGGTCGTGGCATGGCAGTCAGTTTTTATACCTCTTTTGTCGGAGGTAATAAATGTACTTTTTGCACAGAAGTGGTCGTACTCAGTCGACGTATCCAAAATATTTCGTCACTAACTCACATACCACACGTCGCACGGAAGTGCCCTCTTGAACTAAGTTTACATTGTGTAAAAGATCTTTGTAACCCTCCAACGCTTCTTCTTGAATTCGGTGTAGAATGGCTAGCCTGTAAGAAGTAGGATGAGTAGCAACCAAAGTCTTCCGGTCCTCGTCCAGTAGAAGAATGTCTGACCACTGGAGCGCATCCACATGAAATCAGTTCTCTTATAGCATTTAGGTACCAGTGGTTCAAACATCGGTGACGTAACGGATTCAACTGTTCTTTGCGTTTCACTTGTATTTTAACCAAATCTCGGTAAATGCGTTCTCTCAACTCCACAGGCAAACCACGAATGTTCTCTTGTAAATTATCCATGACTATGTCAGTCAAACACTTCTCCTAGAGCGAAAGTAACGAATGTAGTGAGTAATTTCTGACCACTGCCATTCCAGGAAACGGTCAAAAATATCAATAAAATCTTCAAATGTAAATGGTCTAAAGCGAATATTCTGAAGAACGCACCCTTGATCCAAAGAAATCTGACTTGTTTGTTGACTTTAGTCAATTTGCTCTTTTGAGTTTCTCTACATAAAAGTTCCTCAGTAACCCGCTGAAATTTTGCTCTGGCAAGTCCCAGCCAAATATCCTTGTAGATCTTCTCTTGCAATTCGTTTGGTAATGTTTGAAGATTATTTTTTCAATGAGGCTTAAATACTTGTCTAGGGGTTGTCCAACGTTTGACTCCTAGCCAAGCACCTGATTTCTTAAACGACATGATATGCCCATTTCAATGACGATGTCCCACTAAAGGTAGATAGTGATAATCCGGAGACCATCGAGCATGTTCCAGGTAAGCGCAATCTTTCTTCTCCCATTCGTGAAGTGACACACCGCAACTGAAGCACTTGACTTTATCCCCTTTGCCCAAGTAGATAAATCCGGCCATAGCTCATTCTTCGGGGTTAGGTCCTCCCAGATATTTTGACCATTTTCCTCGGAAGTTTTGGATCCGACTTTCAAAGTCGCAGTATTCCGGCAAACGCACAGGGAACGTATATTCGCCTTTCACAGGTTCATTTAGGTGAGGGTACGGTGAAATATGTAGGAGTTTGCCCAGTTTGGGATGACATCCGTAGGGTGTTAGCCGCATAGTTTCATAACGATGACATCCACCATGAAAACCAGTAAATTGAAAAGATGTACGACGATGAGTGGCATCGTTTTCGCATCCGTTAGGTTTGACTGCATCACTTTCTATGGTAGGCACAGTCGCAGCAAAATTTCCATGATGTGATACTGAATCGCTGAGGTCACAGCGTTCGGCATCCCTGCCATGGCAAGGCACAGCATCGTACTCGAGTTTCTCGCTGGACTTGAGCCTTACGCTCGATACTTGCTGTTTGAAAGTATTCATCTTTCTCGCTTGCCGTTGGTAGTGACAATGAACTATCTGTCTTAGACGTTGTTCCTTTTTATATGCTGGACAATATCAGCGTGTCCGTACGTTAGAGTGAAGTGGTTGGGAAGCCGACTAGCTTCTGGTACACGATTTGATAGACTTTATCCAAGGGACGACTGACAATTTGGTGTGTGGGTAAACGTACAATCTTGTGCGGTTCGTGGGTGGTCACTTTAAAATTTCCATCCTATCCAGACTGCAAGGCTTCTTTCAGGACACCAAAGCTCACCAGTCGACTGGTGCGATAATTGAGAGTCAGTCCTTTCACTTTACACTCCGTGTGCACTTCTCCTTGTGGGTCACGGTATTCGTAGCCGAAATTTTTGGGACCGCCACTTGCAAAACTTAGAATCTTGTCGTCGGGATGCTCGTCCGTCCAGGCTCCTAAACGGTCTCCTTCGATGTTAGGGTGTTGTTGACCCAGACGATCAATGTAGATGCAACTGTCTGTGTCAAAATACAGCACACGATCTCCTAACAGTTCTAAAGCTTCGTACAGTTTAAAGCGAGTATGGGCTGTCACGAAAGCCGCAATGATGACATTTCCAAATTCGTCGGCTTCTACAAAGTCCAGTTCTTCTTCGTAATTGACTAAAATCAAGTCCTCACGAACGACGTCCACGTGCTTCATGTATTTAGTTTTGTCGTGAATAATCTGGAAGTAGCGAGAAGGTTCTGTCAAATACTCCCTCTTGGGTAAACACGGTCGTTGTGCCATTTTGCCCCACAAGGAATTTAACATCACTTTGGCAAACGATCGACTTCCTTCGTTTTTCTCAATGTGGTCTAAAGTGATGCCTTCCTGCTCCCAGTATTTCTCTTGGAATTTCTTTTGGCCTTCGGGAGTGTGACACCAGTAAGGGTAGCCGCTGCCTTCTTGTTTCAGTTTTAAAAAGGCATTCACGTAATCTGCGACAATGCCTTTTTGCGTCTCGTCGCCCTTGTGGTATTTTTCTGTCTTGGGAAAGTGGTAAATTTTGTACACTTCTAACAGTTGCTATCCCAGATCTAGAGCTTTGAACAATTCCACGCTGACCCACGTTCCCGTTAAGGCGCGTTCTTCCTGGCTGTGCTGACAAGGTTGGTCTTGGTTGCACGTTTCGGCACAAGTACGACACAAGGGAAACATCAGTTTTCCTTGGCAATGATGTGGTAAAACGGGATGGCATAAGTTCGTGGGAGGCAAGACTTTGCAGTTGATCAATCCTTCGTATTGTCGAACGTTTTCCAGGTCGATGTGTTGCGTCAGGAATTGAGGGTGTCCTGGGGGAAAGTGACAATATTTGCACACGTGAGGATACAGCGAACACACGTCCAAGTATTTGATTTCTTCTCCTTTCTCCTCGTCGACTTGGTACAGCAACAGGTGGCATTCGTCCGTCCTCCGTACAAACTGTCCCGCGGGTTCAGAGGGTCCACCAGCTTGCAACTTTCCACGATGCGTTTAAACTCGGGATCGGTTTTCAAACGCTGATCGTACTCGTGTTCCCACATTTTCACCACTTGGTGTCCTTGCTGTTCTAACTTCAAGCGTCGCTGACAAGTGGCCTGGTACAAGTCTTCCATGGTCCGTTGTAAAACTGATTTTTAGTGTCACGTTGAGGGTAGCAGATGGGACAACCGTGAAATAAGAACCCGTTAAACTCGTACACGATCTTGGGGTTCTCTAAGTCCCAACCATCCACGGTATACCTTTCGATGGTCTCTTCGCCTCCTCCGTTGCGAGCGTGTTGAATACATTTGTCTTCCTTGTCGCACAAGTAATGTAACCAGCGTAGGGCTTTGACCGAGTACTGACGTTTGACAAATTTGGTCGTTTGAGGACTTATGACAGCTAGGGTGGTTTCGGGCATGAATCATTTGCGGTACACTAAGGAATACGCTTTGGGAATGGTGCAAGCTTCTTTCAAAGGATCGATCCCTCCGTGCTCCATGAACAGTTCTCGAAATTTTCCACAGCAACGCCGTAAAATGTCCACGTCGGAACGATAACATTTTAAAATTTCTTCCTGAAAGTCAAAGGGATCCGAGGCGTGAGCGTGGTACCAAGCGTAGAAAGCTTTTCGTTGTTCGGTGCGCATGTTGTCGGGGTCGTAGTAGTGAGCCTCAGGCAAATGGGGTGGAATGGCGTATTGATTGGCTTCGGTATTAAAAAAGTGTGGAAAATAGCCTTTGGTCATTTCTGTCATTCCAAACGTTTTAGGCACGCGGCTCAAGGGCATGGCCAGGTGACTCATTGAATCTTTAAACTGCACTTGTCTCACTTGCAGGGAAATGATTTTGGCTCCGTTCAAAGTCACTTTAGGTCGTTCGGTGCCTTGTTCCACACAGTATCTCAAAAGAAGCTGCCCATCGTATCCCGAGAAATTGTGAGTTATCACCGCGGCATAGCGATGACAATCTCCGTAACGTTCGATGTCTTCTTGGCTCCATGTCTCGTCGGTAGGGTCTAAGATCCACTTGGCAAAATCGGCTAGCGTGTTCAGTCCCCAAAAGAATTTTTCACGTCCTCTTGGAATCTTGCTGCAGCGAGGGCAATGAGTAAAGATAGGCTCTTGGATGCACTTCTCGCAAGCTCGGTGAGCCACGCAGAAATTAGGAATGTGAATGCCAGTCTCTTGCATGCATTCGAAATCGAAAAAGATGAAATTGCCTTTCTTCTGGTCATTATCTTCTTCTTCTTCTTCATGTTTGGAATGATATTTTTGAATGTAGCATTGGTGTTCCAAGTCCACGATTTGACGACAAATGTGACATCGTTTCTTTCCTGAACATACGTGCGCCTTGGCGCTGTTGGTACGTATGCCTTGTCCACAAGTAGGGCACAATCTCAGGAGTTGACAAGCACATTTCTGCTGTGAAGCTTGCGTCTTCAAATGTTGGTAACAGGCATGGATGACAAACGTGTGCTGGCAAGCAGAGCAAAGCACTCGTTCTTGTCCTTCGTCCAGACAGGTTTTAGAGGCCCAACATCCCTCACATTTCGATCTACAATGCTTGTGTTGCTCTCGATTGTTATAGCCATAGTCACATTTCTCACAGTAATAACTGTATGACAGGAATGCAGTGATACTGGTAATGGCATCAAAATGTTCATCGTGATGATAGATATGAATGTATTTTCCGTCTTTGAAATCTTGCCTCGAAATAACAGAGGTCGAGGCACTTCTTGAGGGTGCACTTTCAAGGTGTAGCATGGAGCTAAGACGTCTTGCAATTTTTGCATTTCAGGAATGCCGCTAGGTGTGTCTTGATATCCCCTCTTGCTGTAACAGGAGTTCTGCTTCTCTTCGTTGTTTTATCTTGGTCCGATTGTTGAATTGTTCGCCAGGCTCTTTTCAATTCTGACGAGTCGTTCTTGTCGGCATACGTTCGTCCCACCACGATGGCACGGGCTAAACACATCTGGTCTTGAGTGTTGTTAATTTGAACAATGCTGCGTTTGATGCTGCGAAGGTCGTCTACCAAGAACGCCTTTTTGCGTTGTCCTGTCCCTTGGGGAAGAGAAACGTGGGTCATGAACAGTGTCGCTTTTCCGTCGGTGATGTGAAACTTGTCGTTGGATTGCTGCACATGTTGAATCTTGTCGATGACTTTGGAAAGTGTCAATTCTGCTGAGCTGCTAAACTCGATCCAAACGGGGGATTTCAAACTGTCGTGATGAATGGAAAGTCTCAAGCGATCGTCTACTTTGGCTTCACATTGCCGTTTCAGTGTGGTTAACAAAGAATCCAACACATTGGTCATGAACCCTTCTGCTTTCTTCAATTGTAAGTCTGACTTGAAACCTTTAAACTTCACCGTGTACGTGTAAGCTGTAGTTCCAAATTTTCTGGAGGAGCGTTTGCCGGTTTCTCGAATGTGAAAATACTTTTCAGGGTTTACTGGTGGTGATGGACTTTGACTTGGTGAAGACTCTCTGGGTCTGGATTCTGGTTCACTCATCTCATCGTGAAAATCGCTGGCATGAATTTGAACCAAGACGTCAGCTACTGTGCGAGGCGATAAATCACGTTTCTGCCTCTTACTTTCTTCTCCTTTCTTTACGAAATGATGCGATCGTTTCATCTTGACTGCAAAAAGTCAAATGACTTCATTTAATACGCCATGGACCCCTATATATCCATGCCAGGCTCAGTGTATATATAAAGGGCTGGTGCCTTCCCTCTCAGCATTCATTTCACTCTCAAGCCGACCAGCACAATGGAAGAGCTCACACAGATCGAACTTCTGATCAGAGCTTCGCGAGGTGTCATACAAAAGTTTTCTTCAGACAAGCCGACTGACTACTCCCCCTCCTTTAGAGATAAAAGTCAAGATACTTGCTATATCTACCAATGCCCTATTGGTCATCAGAATGTCCTGACCGTAAAAAAAACCAACACCAGTGTCAAAAGAGACAAAAGTCAGGATACCTGTTATCATTGTCAAGAGAAAGGACATTGGTCTTCAAACTGCCATAAGAAACAACAGGAGCAGGAGGAGGAAGAAGAAGAGGTGCCCTCGACAAAAGAAGAACCCCGACACGCTGAGAAAGAGAAGACAGACAAGAAAAGAAGACAAGAAAAAGTGAGGAAGAAGAGTAGAAAAAAAACTGAAAGTGAATAAATTAAAAAACACAGAGAGAGTGAAGAAAAAAGAAACAGAGGAAGTCTATGAACTTTTTTTTAAAAAAGTGTTGTGTTGTGTTGTGGCACTGAATTGTAAAAATTTGTACCAGAATAGACCAGACTGAAAAACGTAAGTGTCTCTTGGTTTTGATTGTTTAGAATAATAAGGACATATACTTATGCACTCACACACGTACAGCATAGGGTTAAAAAATAAAAGGGATTCTGAGTTTTAATTGATTCTGGCAAAATGAATATTATCTCTTTTCAAAAGAAGTGAGTGGCCCTGAAAAGAGCCGTTGGGTGTTTGTTTCTTTTCTTAGAACAAAAACAAACTCAGGAACGAGAAGCAATCAGCTTTAACTGCCTTAATCCTTTGCCTCGTCCAAGGCCTACTTCTGGACTTGCTCCTGTCAATGATTTGGTAGAAATCACTAGGGGTGGTATCTCTGGTGTAGTAACAGGGTTAGACTGTTTGGCTCGGGAAGGTCTTTTTCTCTTGGGTCGTAATAAAGAAGTCTGATACATTTGTTTCAGACTTCTTATCTCTGCCAAAATGTCCAAGAGTACCATTACCGTTTGACATTCACTTATCTCCTAGACCTTGTTTCTTGTCTACTGCTTTTTCCTGTCGTTTCCTTCTTGCTGCTTCTTCTTCTCGCTGTTGCTGTCCAAGGAGAAATGTTTGTTCTGCCTCTTTCTGCTGCTGTAAAAATTTCTCCAATTCTTCTTTCTGTCTCTGTTTAAAATCTTCGACCTGTGGTAAAGAAGGAGAAGGTGGCGAAGGTACTGGTACCGGAACAAAATCTTGCGAAGAGAGAAAATCTTCTAAATCTCAGTTGAAATCGACCTCTTCTGGAAGTAGTGCTGTGTTAACTTTGGTAGCCGCTGCTATGCCATCGCTTCTCGTCTCCACAGCCGGTGCACCCCAATTCATTGTCTTCATAGTTTCCGTCATGTTTCACAAAACAATGTCGCATCGGTTCACTGCGCACAGATGCTAGCGCACCTATATAGGGAATGTGATGTCACAGGTAGCTTAGACGAAGTTTGAGAAAGAGAAGAAGATCATTGCGATGCCCTCTATGTTAACGAAATGGTGTTAACATAAAACAAAACCAAAGGCCCTTTTCAGGGCCACTTTCATATGCCTAGAAAAGATATTTATTCTTTCTTGCATATATATGTGTTATCTATGTGTTGTATATGTCTCTGTCTCTATTGTATTTGTCTCTACCTAGAGTAGCTGCGCGTATTCAAGTCAGCCACTTGCTACATTGTTGCAAGTGTCCAGTACCATGACGTCACCCTACCTGTTCCATTCCTATTGTCCCTATACAAAATTTCTATTGACGCCATATCACCCCAGGGTGTGCCATTTGACGCTATAAATCTTGACGCTAGATTCGATATTAGGGTCCCGTAATGTATTTTCCCATTGACGCTATATCGCCCCCATTAACTGCTCATGGGAATGCCATTGTCCATGAATCGCCCCCATTTACTACTCCCGTTAATCAGTCCAAGAACCCGTTAACCAGCCAAAGAATCCGTGTGCCTACTAAATATTGCTGGTCTTGTGATGTGTAGTGGTTGAAATGCAAAACAAAATGAAAGAATTAGATTTAAAATCATCGACTAAATGATTTGTTTTAGAAATTTACATTATCAATCACAGAAGGAAGGTTTACTAGTTATGACGTTCATTTTAGTTCTTATAATATTTTGTCCCCCATTATCTTTCTCACTTTAATCCTATAATACACCAGATGACTCATATAATACACCAGATGACACATATAATACACCAGATGACACATATAATACACCGGATGACACATATAATACACCAGATGACACATATAATACACCAGATGACACATATAATACACCAGATGACACATATAATACACCGGATAATACATATAATACACCGGGTAACACATTTAATACGCCTGTAATACACATAATACACCCGACAACATATATGCGTAGGGATCTTTGCAAACTGTAAAAATAATTTAATCGGCAAAGAGTTTTCCTAAAACTAAGTGAACAAATCAAGTTTCCAAAAGCTTTGATTCACATTAAGAGCTCTATAAATACGATAAGTGTAATTAATCAGCAGATTGCAAACATGTTATGTTATGAATATTGTACTAACCCTGTTGACTGAAGAATTACATCGTGACAGCTACATTACTTCATTGTGTTGACGTTCTTTCATGTACGGATTAAAGTGAAAATCCAATAAAAGACCTATTGTTCCAACAAGATATCTGTTGTACTTTTGTTTGGTAATGATTAATCTGTTGTTTGAGTCCTAAATTAATTATACTCACACGCACGCTCACGCACGCATGTACAAATGTGTTACCTAATCGGTCCTAGACGTTGGTATTCTTCTAGCAGAATTTTATTCACATCGCCATAAACAGATTCTTTCTTGCAGCTAAAGGTCTGTCTAATTAAAAAACAGATAGAAGATATAATGCTATGTTGAAAATGATAATATGATCATTGTGTATTGTGTGTATGCGTGTGTGCGCGCATGTGTGTAAACATTGCTTATTCTACATAGATGCATTATTCATTTCAAAATTTAAAATGTTATCATTTCAAATTTTGTTTAATCCTTGGAAACAGAATAAACCTGAATAACGCGGTATCTATTTGATGTTTCTTTGATTCTGTACGTGTGCGAGTGTGTATGTGTCCTAACTTGAATAATGACGTATCTAAACGAGGTTTCTTTGATTCTGTACGTGTGCGAGTGTGTATGTGTCCTAATTTGAATAATGACGTATCTAAACGAGGTTTCTTTGATTCTGTACGTGTGCGAGTGTGTATGTGTTCTAATTTGAGTAATGATATTTCTTTGATTCTTTATGTGTTAGAGTGTGTATGTGTACTTCCTATTATTTACTTTAATTAGATTTTATCACAGATTTGTACGATATTCTACCCACTTTCCCATGAATCATTTTTGGCATAAAGCATCAGCGTGTATGAAAAATGCGTTGAACATTATACGGAGTTTTATGACTAAACAGAGATTGTCAGTTCATTAACTGCTGCCTCTAGCTACTAATAAAAATCTTAATATCCTTCCTTGTATGGATGATGGCGGTACTAATATAGAATTGTATAAAATGTTTGCTCACAATATATGGATTGGCTAGATAATGGAATGCAGAAAAAAAACCTAAAGCCTGATCCACAGAAAGAACGTAAACATGATATTTTTCCACATTATCTGCTGAAACATCTTAGACATCATTAAACAAAAAACTCAAAAGTTTTCTGGTCTCCAGGCGACATCTTTGAAATCGCTTTATATTTATTTATTTATTTATTTATCTATTTATTAAAGATATTCAATAGTGAGATACACAAATAAAACCATGGTGCATGATCAGCTGGGTAGGACTCTAGTGTTGATTAGGATTTAATGCCGCAATTCTAAATTTAGATAGTTTGGGATTTAAACAAATTTTTAAAAAAAATCTTGACATAAATCTTTTCAATCTTTGGGTACCTGAATCCGAGAAATGAAACTTGAAGTATCAGCCAGGCAGACAGCAGTGATGCTAATGCTACGGGGAATCCAAACACAAACCAAGAGCTGAATGTTAGACCTGACTGACCATCTGAAATCCTGAGAAAGGAAAAACAGCGTTATCACGTTCTTAATGTGCCTTCAATATTCCAAGTTGACCATATATTTATAGTCAGTAGACCTCGGCAAATCACTTTAACAAAAGTCTTCAAAAGAAAATCTTAACCAAATACAGATTTATTATTTTTAATTAAGGCGATGTGAATGAGGCAAAATGAAAACGATAACAATTATTTTTTCAAAATGCCTCGTGACTTGACAATAGTCTTTAACACATGTTACCTTTACCTGTAAATAGTTTTATGTTCTTTAATGTATATAATTAATTTTTTTGCACTCGAGTTGTATAGGTATGTCTATAATAGACCAAACAATGTTTGCACTTTAACATCTTATATAGGTATGGAAAACATTAAAATTAAAAATAAAAACAAAAGTTTTTGGAGGTGTTTATAGTACTAGGCCACTGTGAACGAAGTGCAAGTAAGTACAATGAAGTCTGTCGGGAATATTAAGGTAAGGAAATAAATGTCTTTAGATTTCGACTCGTTGAAAATTTAACCAGCTCGAAATTGCAATCACAATAGTTATAGACGACAGTTTAATTGTTTTAGGCTGCATTAATACGTTATTTCACTGAACGACCGTTACCAAATACAGCAATACGTTATTTCACTAAACAACTGTTACTAAATGCATCAATACCTTATTTAACTAAACGACTGTTACTAAATACATCAATACCGTACTTAACAAAACGGCTGCTACTAAAGACATCAATACGTTATTTCACTCAACGACTATTACAAAAGACACCAATAGTTTATTTAACTGAACAGCTGTTTCTAAAGACATCAATTGGTTATTTCACTCAACGAATATTACTAAAGACATCAATACTTTTTTTCACTCAACGACTGTTATTAAAGACAGCAATACACAATTTCATTCAACGACTATTACTAAAGACACCTATTTCACAGAAATTCTGTTACAAAATACAGCAATGGGTTATTTCGCTCAACGTTATTTCACTCAACGACTGTTATTAAAGACAGCAATACATTATTTCACTGAACGACTTTTACTAAAGGCAGCAATACATAACTTCACTCACCAGCTGTTACTAAAGATAGCAATACATTACCGAACTCATCGACTATTATTAAAGCCAGTAATACTGTAAAACTATTTTAGATTCTAGTTTTTTAATTAAAATGAATATAAATATTTTCGATTGAGATCATGACCTTTAGCAAGATTGTAAAATTGCTTTAGATTTTAATACTAATGCAGACAATATATTCATGCATTAAAAAGTAATATTGCTTTCTCCTTTTGGAAAATGTACTTCACAAAGTCAATAAGAAACAACCATGCAGCCCCAATTTGAACTCTTGCTAAAATAAATGCCACAAGTGTGATATTGAAAATAAACAATATTGATTGATTTAAAATAATGTGAATAAAAGACTACTTTTATAATATTTAAACGTTATCCCTTCTGTAAAGCCTTTGTGTATTCTGGCATACAGTTAATTTTTAACGTTCGTAAGCACGGTTGGTGGTAGAGATATTTAAGCGTTGTATTTCAGAGCGATACGTATACTGTTCGGTTCTTGCGTGATAATTTTTTTCTGTAAAAGTTGACACAACGTTAGAACTCTCCAGTCTATTTATTGGTCCAAGATGAAAGTGGATTGGGTTAATTGATCTGAGTGGAGGGATTATGACAAACAACCTGTGCCAAGAATTGTGGAGAGCCTTAAATCTCACCATGACATAGGTTGAAGTGTTTCAGAGCTCGTATGTTTTAATGTCTTTCTATGGATCTGCAGAAAAATTGCGACAGTTCTTTTTTTTTTTTTGTTTATTTACCAAAAGCAACGCATCGAACTGTTTCAATCTCTCACACCATAACTTAATGCAACTTTAAATACCTTTTTGTATTGTGATACAACGCTTCCGCACGAAGTAAACATTCGTAATTGCGATGCATTCATAAATTTATTGAAAAGTCAAAAAAAGTTCCTCAAGGGCACATATTAAAAAGCATGTATTTGCAAGGGTCTAGAAGCACTTTAATTAACAATTTCTCCTTTTATCTTCTTTCTTTTCTTTACCCTCGTATTTTACCAAATCCCTCGTTATTCATCCTCCTGCTATACATACCTTGGCTAAATGTTAATGTTAAACTAAGAGGCTCTTCACGTTGACTATTAAGTAATTTAGCTTTGTTTTTAATTAAAACTTAATATCATCCGACGTATATTCATATATATTTACAATTTTTTATTGTAAAAGGAGAACATTATATGTCATTGGCTTTCGTTCGAATCCTTAACCTTCTTAATTGTACCTCTTACAATCTCCAATTACGAAATTTTTTAATGAAATATGATTAAACTATATGGATATTAATTTCAACAATGTAGCTGACGTGCTTCACCGACATTTCGTACCATCGATTTAACGTAAGAAATGAACGACACCCACCCACCCCCACCCCCATTCATCTGAAAAATGCGACGAATCCTGTTCCTTTGAGGAGGGGATTGGGGCCAGGTGTACCTAGCCAACAGAGAGATCTGTCCCTGGGAATTAGCAGACCAGAGAGTGTACATAGAGTTTTGTTAAAATATAGGATAAAGGTCCAAGGTTAAATATTAAAATATATTAGAAAAATGGTGAAATCGTATTAACATAATGATAGTCAAATAAATACAAATAGTTTAATATGTACTGCAATTTTTCTATGCTTCTTTAATAGAACTTCAAACCAGAAAAATTGAGACGTTGAAAATAGCAAAATTTAGAAACAACATCACTAAAAAACGTAGAGATATATTTAAGAGTAATTTAAATGAGCATTGTTTTAACGCTGATAACAATCAAGATATGTGTGAATTTTTGAGTGAAACTGAAACATGTACTAAGATCACCAGAAAAAGCTTCGTCACTTCGGTTCCGTGAAATTTCAGTTAGACGCAACGCTAAGACATTAAAAAATGACACACTCGGATAGAAGGGCAAGATGATTATAGAAAGTTATATTACAAGACAAAGTTTCTAAAATTCTTAAACAAAAGTGAAATTGTTAATGTCATGGAAGAATTATTCGACATGATACCTATAAAATTTGGAAATAAAATAAGTAAACGTACTAAACGTATATTTAACTTCGTACATTGCGCGCTCACACACGCACACAAACATACAAACAGCTCAGGGGAAGCTGTAACATAGAGTTCGGTTAGGAACAACAAAAACGTGCAAAAATGGAAAATAAAGCAAGACAGCAAACGTTTCTTGCATAATCCGAAGCCTGTGTTAAATACGCCAATGAATTTTGCAGATATATCATCCAAGTACAATTTATATACAATTTGTACAGTCAATGGTTTAAACAATATTCAGTAACTTAGAGAATATCAAACTAAACAAAAGCTAATTAGATATATCCGTAAATGTGTATATAATATTGGAAGGAATAAATAGTTTATGTACGACTGAGGAAAAGTACATACAATTTGTTAGATAAAATAAAATAAGAAGAAAAACATAGGTTGACATGTCGATATTATTTCCGTATGTCGGGCCTAATAACTATAAAGATGGAATGTATCAGGACGTAAAAAAAGGTTAATCAAAATTTATGTCATCATAGATAAACGAACACAAAAATAGAAAATTCTTTTAAAAACAAAATTGCTTGAATGTTTCCAATACACCACAAACAGTTATCAAAATGTTAGATATTATCCACTGGTGCATATAATACTGTCTGAAGAGGGGTGCTGTTGTGAAGACTCAATGACTATCATAGCCATTTACTAGGTCATTGTGTTATTTACTATGACTCTGAAAGTATCATCTTCTCCAAGGCAACGTGTATAATCGAAACTAATAAAGAACAGAATAACTTTAACAACAACACACTTGAAACCTTGCAAGAGGCAACGTGCCTTTCTGGTGCAAGGCCAAAGCTATACTGCACAGAAGTGTACGTAGAATTCAATATTATATTAGAGGCAACGTATGCAGGAGGCACTATCGTGAACAATTAAATTAGTCAAATACGTTCAACGAGTGTACTTCTTGCACCTTAAGCTTACATTTTGTGCTTCGATCTATTGCCAGATTTTCTAAATAGAAATGTAATATTTTGCTGTGTGCTTGTAGCTTAAAATGTTCGCCAGAAATCATTTCCTGTGTTCCAAAAGCTGGTGTGAATGAGCGCAGACTTGATGTGGGACGGCAACGGCATGGTAATGGATATTTTGGAAAACATGTATTGAGTAATAACTTTGTCAGTGAAGCTGTAATTAGCCTGACGAAACTAAAATTACTAACTTTACAGCTTCTGAAATATCCATGGTTGATGATGGATAAATTATTAGCCCCTATAGCTTTTTTTAAATGAATGATGTAGATAACAGCAAGAGCAAGTTTATAGTCGCATGGAAAATTGTGTTGCAGATGTTTTCGTTTCAATCTTTGTTTCTATTGTGTTTATTTTATTCTGAATTTGTCACACATCGCTATAACATGATTCTCCTTTTGCCTCTACAAGTCTAACAATCATTTCAGTTAAATGTCCATTTACTATCAGGTAATCGATTGTAAACCAAGTCATGATGGAAAAGTCTATCTGATGCTGACTTAACGTTCCAAATTTCAGTATACATAATTTTAAGGTGAATTTAGGTATCGTCAACAAGAAGCCAGTATGCATGCTTAAACACTTGTTTCCGTTATTTCCTGTTTTGTTGTTTTCTGTTATTGCCGTTTCGGCATTAAGATGTTTTAATGTTCTCAAACTTGCACTCAATGCAGATAGGACAACCACATAAATACAGGGAGTACCTTATTTCGTTTTATGTGATGCAGTTGTACCTTTCAGTTAAATTTGTATACTGTCCATGTTGTCCATTTGAATAATTTGGTGATCAATTATATTGCAGTACAAGTCACAACATCTGACAAAGAGTTAGAAATTTTAGCAGCTCTAACATTTAGAATATTTGTATGTCTTCTAGATTTGATTTGAATTCATCTTTCTCAATATCTTTTCGGTTACCTTTCTCCCTCTTGTATCTTTGAATATTCCGTTTGCAATAGCTATGTTGAATCATTGTAATCTTCCAATTCTGTACATAATTGACTTTTTAATTATTTTTTTTCTCCAAACATTCTAATTATTATTTCAATTCTGTCAGTTTCTTTGCTTTATAAATCACTGAGACAAGGCTGAAGTTAGTGATGATTTGTTTGAATAATCCTTTATAAAATGATAATGATCTGAAAAGGGCTTGGGAAACAAAATACTAGCAGTATTTTGTAGAGAGACCTAATTTAATTTAGTGCAACCAATATAGTGCCAAACAAATAAAGCATAACAAGTTTGTGAACAACGAAATTACAGAAAACCGTTTTTAACCTGACTGAATGTTCATATGTATGTCTGTACAACATTCTGTCTGTTAGTCTCTGCAAGGTGCATTACTGACGGACGATATTAACCAGAATGTGCTAGCTAGTTAAATCAGTGCAAGTGCCACATATGCCATATATAACGATAACAGACAATATTGCATAAACAATTTTCCCTGTTCAAAGACTCTCTCAGGAACCCGATACCATACCAATATAATTGTCAGAGTACACTCTAGTTGTGCTATGTGGAACAACATAACTTCTCTTGACTCTGTCCACTATGATTCTTTCTTTGCTTTTGATGATCGCAGTGGAATATGGTTCGGAAACAAATATGTAGTTGTATTCCCTCTTGTGTTAGGTAACTAAAGCTCTCCTAGTAATTAATCATCTTCCTGAGAATAATTTACTCCGTTGTCCTCCTGAGGGATGTTTGTTCTGATCAGGTGCTGTTCCCAACATTCCGTCGGCTTTATGCTAGTCTCCACGTACTTCAAAACTGCTATCATCACTTATTTGGATGAAACTAATTGCAACATAGTTGTCTGACTCATTCTGATGTTACCCCGAGCCACCAGTACTAATAGCATCATTTGTAATATAAACCTCAGAATATCTCGTAATAATGGAAGAGTGACTCTGGATGAAAAGTTTTGTTTCCATGGTCCTTCAAGATTTATGAAGCGACCTCAGAAATAAATCAATGGGAAGCAGCACATTATCTACCATGTGCTCTTCTTGTGACTTTATTTTTTGCACAAGAAAATTCTGGATTATTTTCATTCAGTTGCTTCAATGCAGCTCTTGCAGCTAATTTGTGCTTTATTTGCCAGCAAACAATAGTAGTCTGTACTCTAGTACCAAAGATAATGGCAACTCGGGATTCGGATTTGTAACCTTTCCCATGGCGGACGTCATTTCTGTAGCTGAAATGGTAGAATTTCTAATAGAAATGATCAAAACGGTTCGTGGGTTTATGCATTTTAGTAGAAATGCAACACATATATCATCAATTTGTACTCCCATTCGTGGAACTTGAGTAAGCGGTACAGCTGATATTTAAATGTTCCTGACAGGTGCCAAATTAAAAATCGGATTGATCACGAGGGTATTACGCATTACCCTAGTTTTCATAAACCTGGTTCAACTGAGATTGTAAACGAATGATGCTAGTTACAAAATACGAAAACTATTTCGAAGAAGTATCTAATGTTCGTTTTGTTCAGTCAATAGTGATCAAGGCAAACGAATAACCAACGTTTGTGTCCAATGAAAGTACATAGAATATTTTGATATTTGATGGATACTTCATAGGCCTATATGTACAAATCAGGTGTTTCACACTGCAAAAGGAACATAAAGAGGTACCATTAAAAAAAAACAGATAAAAACAGACACAATTTTTAAAGATTATAAGTTAGTATATGAGATCTTGAACAAAATAAAATGTACCAAAAATTGCACAAGAGGGCATTTAAGCCTAGTTTATATTTCATCCAAAGAATGTCCAACATCGCCCCAACTACATAGTCAACTAATCATTTTTCCTGAATTTGTTTTGCTATGTACAATTTTTATACTTCTATTATAACTTCAATGACACATGATGACCACAAAAGTAACAACAATATATTTGAATGGGTAGAATTTTTACACACGTCGATGAAGTAAAATCTAATGCTCCTTTGACAGGACGTTGATAAACAAATTTTGAAGATCCGGTTTTCTAAGAATTTTGATGGTATCTCGCAGTAGTTGGCATTAAAACTGTACACATATATGACAAATCAAACTTCTAGGCACAATAATGTTAGAAATTTAAGAGAAAAACACTGATAGAGGGAATTAAAGAACGAAATGCCTAAAGCTAGATAAGCAAGGGTTGTTTAAAAGAGACAAGATTAAACTGGTATTACAGTGGAGGAAATGGAAAGATTAGATAGGAATCAACAGAGAATCACACGTGAAAACGGAAAATCAGTAAATATGGGCTTATTGGTTCTGAAGCTCTTACTTTTCTAACACGACCTTCATTTCTTTTTTTTCCACACGAATTTAGTACTTTCTCGTAGAAAATGGTATGTATCTGACAGATATGCGATAGCCCTTACCCTAAGTATGCTTTTCTGTTTTATTTTTATATACCCCAAAGATCACTGGTCATAGTCTGAACGATTACATTAACGAAATGTTACGAACATTTCTCCTAAATAACTGTTTAAATCATAAGAATGGTATTTTCAATACTGCGTCTCTTTCGTTAAATGATCATAATGGTATTTTCAGTACCGCGTCTATCACGTTTGTTGTGGACATTGTGAATATCACGTTCATTCGTTTGCTTGTTTTAAAATTTCATTTGTGACTCAGTAAACTCGTCCACATCAATTTATCATCTTTACTTTCAAATACACGAAACAGCTGTTTTAGTTCATCCACAAACAAATCTAATAAACTGAAACCTAAAGTCTACTTCATGAGTGTACACGGTTGTTTATAAGGGAGTTCCTTCTATTCACACTTGTCGTACACGTGAGTGCAATATGAGTGTCCAATGTCGTAAAATATTGCACGATTCTGACAATGTAAAAAGTTAACGGAGAAAAAAAGTATATAATAATAAACAATACTGTGAACTTTCAAGAATGCATAAACTCTTCAAAGGTGAAATCGGACTATGATGTTGGTGGTGATATGTTTGTTACACGGCTATTAAATTAGTACGATACGAAACAATTTACGGAAATCCAGTGACTTTTGTAAAGAGCGGTTAAACCCTATCGCAAAACGATCAAGTGGGCAACATATATGTAGGGGAGAACGATTATGGAACAATTTTAAATTTTCACCACAGAATGATCCGAAAGACTACATTCACAGTTTCCAGTTTCTATGGAGCTCTCCATTCAAAGATAAGAACCCAGGATGATGGAAAGACAAGTATTCTCGATTTATAAAAACTATCGACATGAAAGAATATCTAGTACCAAACCTCCTCCTGGTGGAGTTATTATATATTTGTCAAATGGGCGTACAAACTGAAGGTATATGTGTCGCATTTCGATAAAAAAGCATGACTCGGCTGGCTAACGTTTATGGTCGTTTAAGCAAGAAATCCCATAATTTCAGCTCCTTTAATTCCAGTGAGCCTAAGGTAGTATCTTTAGAATGTATATTACGTATTTCACTCGTTTTACATTCTTTCAAAATGTCAATAGTAAATATTGTTTCCTTTCAACGATATCTGTTGCGAATTTTGGTGTTGCTGTGTTTGTTTAAAACTCTTCACACAGTACTCACAAGTTTACAATATATGTACTCCAGCAAACTCCAAACGAGTGTCCATTTGTTTGGAAAGAGAAAGTGGTTTATTATCGACATTTTATAGTTGATTTTATTATTTGTTTTTAAGCTGGCTCATGTTAAAAGTTCACATATTTCATTTCAAATAAACTGTCTGTTTTTTGCTGTTGATAACCTGATCGTGTACACGTACAGGTGGCACTATTGATAGCAGGGGACGTCCGTGCCAGTCCAGACGGTTGACTGAGCAACATTAAAATCGAGACTATTGTTTTGTGAAACAAAATTCACTGTAAACACTATAGTCCGATGTCACCGGAATGGTTAAATGTTTGTGAAAATGTACCCAGTGCACGAAAAACATCTCAGATATTCTCTACGATTAGAAAACCAGAAATAGTTCAAATTGCGCGCGTGCAATCGTAAATTTATCTTCTTACCTATCGATGTGTCCCTTCATAACCAGATTTGTGCCGGATCCTGTTAATGTTGCGATTCCTCCGCAACTGGCTGCATAGCACACACACAGGCATGTCATTTTGCACAGCTTCTTTGATTCCAAGTCAAGTTCATCGAAATTAAATCTATCATTGACGTCTTTATCTACACCTTGTAGGGCACTAGCAAATAAACAAACACAAATTCGAAATAAAACATCTGGTGACAAAAGCTGTCCTTTCCAAGAAATATATTGCATTATCAGCTCTTTGAATTTATACTTAAGGTGGCGCTTTACAGTTTCGCATTTTGCATAGGGTTAGAATTTTAAAGAAAAAGAATTTCCCGGGGTGGCCTCACTGGTTATACTGGCTTTTTAAAAAAGACTTTTAATATCTTGGGTATTTTTCAAAAAACCTTCAATTTCCTTTATTTTGGAGTATGATTGATGGGTGTAATATGATTTATAGAGTATATAGCTTGGCCTTACTCCAGATGTGCACCTTTCAAAAAACTGCTAGCTCCACTTGGTCATTTTCACTTTCTGGACTTCAGAGATAAATTGTAAAGAAAAAGAGCCGATAACATTTTTTTACATTTTATATATTTGGTAATTCATCCATTTTCAGATGCTGGTGTTTTCTTATTGGGCAAAATTCATTTCCCTATTTTAATAGGCGCTAAAGATGGTGTACTTTAGACTAATTCAGGCTGATTTTTTTTTAGCACAAGGGAGCAGTCGTTTTAGTTAGAAGTGTGCTTAGATCATGTACAATTTCCATAAGTACAATAAGCAAAGAAATGTCAGTTACATTACATCAAAGTAGCATAGAGGTATGCCAACATTCTCTCCACTGTGCATGTTTCAAATGCAACAAAAAAAAAAAACTTCACGTTACTCTCTCAAAAGTACATAATAACTGGTGATGAAAAATGTCTTGAATGTTTTTAAAGTAGTCCGCTTCTGTGAAAGGAATGACTATTGCGCAACTCCAAATCACGCGTTCATTACAAATGGCGTCATTGATATTACGTCACTCTTTACTATTGTATGAAGTAGCGCTATGAACTCTGGAAGAGATTAACATTAAAATGACTTGTCTCTTATTAAATATGTCCAAGACACATGCTAATAAAATTACTCAATTACGATAAGAGCCATGTGAAAAAAATTATGAAATCAATAAAAGTATACCAAACTTGTTGAATTCTTTCATGATATTACGACCTACCGTAAATCATCGCACATACTAAATGTTGGCAAAAGTCGATTTTATATCAATAATTGTGCTACTTTTTTTTAAATCGCTGAAAGGGATTCATCTTATTGTGTATTTGATAAGAGGAGTCTGTGAGCTTCATCATTTTTAAATTTGATAAGTTGGTAAATATCCCTGCAGCTATTATTTCACGGACAAAAAAAAAAAAAAAAAAAAAAAAATGACTGCACTTTTCTCATACGTTTTGTGTGCAATGACCTTTTCTTGGTAAATATATTATAATTCTTCATATGTATCGATGTAGGATAGAAAATTTGACCCCATGAACTCTATACTAAATATGGCTTGCGCAATGATAAAAATGAAAACCGGAAAGAAAAAAAGTAGTCCACTCTTACCCCTACGATTTTATGATGCAGTCAAGAATACTAAATGAAAACCGGAAAGAAAAAAAGTAGTCCTCTCTTACCCCTACGATTTTATGATGCAGTCAAGAATAATGTATAGTCTTCTATACACCTTGTATCAAAAATAAATTTTCCTTTCACAAATAAAAACGATATAAATATTTTAAATTCAAAACATAACGATTTAATAAAGACTCGATACCGAATTTCGTAAACTGTATATGCAGTTACATCGAAGAGTATAAACTGTCATAGTTGTGGAACACTAACATTAACCGATTAGCAGGGGCCGCACGCACAGTAGCATGTAAATGTGCTGCAAGCAATGTATTTGAAAGAATGCCTAAGTGATAATGAAAATAAAGGAATCTTTGGCGACTTCCTGTGCACTGTATACGCAGTAAACGGTCATGTGATAAAAAACAGCAGCCAGATGATTAGAGACAGATATATTTCCTACAGTTCTTCTTCATTAGAAAACACCACTATATAAATGTAGAAAAGTGAGAAATTAATAAAGAGTAGTACGGTGAGATAAACACTAACTCTGTAAATATATAATACGTGAGTTTGGATTGCTGATACACTTGTAAAAATATTATATGTCACAAAATCAAATACTACATATAATCAGCTATCATCGTTTAAAGAGTTCCATCCATTGTGTAATAGAATGTTTGGCTTTCTGTAGATCGATTACATTTCATTTCAAACATAAATTACGACTGACTGGTCGATAATGAAACTACTGCATATAAAACCATGGTTTGCTTTTCTTCATGACGTGTATCTATGTCGTGATCGTTGTGTATTCTTTTGTTCTCTAGTTGATATATTTGATTATTGCTGCAAATGCTTTACAGTGTCTCCTCTCTGTTTCTGCCAACTTGTACAGGCGATATAGTACAGGGCACTAATCTACTTGAAACTTAAGTTTACATGAAAGAAAAGTAAGTGAATGATATTGAATAACTGGTCATCGAAGGAACATATCACGTGATCCTTTCCGTATGGGCCCAATAGATATTATCTTTAAAACTATAATTACGTTGCTGAATTATGTTTTAAGTGAAATCGAATTTATATTTTGACTTATTTAGGATTACCTTTTCTCGTCCTCTGGGTCGCCATGTTCTTTCTCGTTATCAATGATCTCAAGTTCTGATTCTACAAATATCAATATTTCTTCAATTAACATACGTTGAAAAATATAGAATGTGCTTCGTTTTAAAAATACATATTACTCTCACAATTCAAGATTGTTTTTTCATACTTTAAACACACATATATGAGCAACAGATTGGGATTTTAAAGCAGTGATCAACATCTGCCCGGAACATATACAACTTTCAGCGTTTCCAGAGATAGTATAGCTGTAACTACTAGATACTGAATTAAAATTTCCATTGATAAATTCAAGTAATAAAACAAATAATGGTTGCTAGCATAACCTTAAGCTATTAGAATACTTTTTATTTGGATTACTACGCAATCCAAACAATCCAGTGTGCTAAATTATAAATGTATATCTTGGCTCCTCTGATAACAGATGAAATTGTAGTAATCATCAAATTTCCAGGCCAATAACGACGGGAAAGATACCTTTTGAGAAGGTATTTTAAGTCAACAATGTAATTTCTTCACATTCTGTTCTGCAAAACATGTAATTAGGACAAACTATTTCAATGTATATATGAAACAACAACTTGTATCATAAATGAGTGCTGAAAAAAACACATGGAAATCAGAAATAAAAAACAATAAAGTGAATAAATTCACTCTTCAGGAATTACTTCAACAAGGAAAGCTGTCGGGCATATCGAAAGTAGGTGTTAACAAGCATTTTGTGAATTCCAAATAAGAACTAAAGGATATCTCTGAGGTATTCTGCAACAACGTGATCTTTCACAAATTGGTTAGAACAAATGCCATTATTCATGAAAATGGACAGATTTTATTGAACTTCAGTAAGAGAAAATATGCAGTCTTGAAGTCAAATAGTGTCTTTAAAACCTGATTAAAACTCTCGATGATTTTTGAATAAAGATCAAACTTGTTAAATCTGATATCGCTAAGGCTTACAAAGGTATATTTAAAGTGTCTCTGGCACCATATCAGATCTCTGACACAAATTGTGAAAGAACACATTTATATTAAATTTTACAGCCGTTGAGCTTGAAGGACCATACGCATGATATCGACATAAAGCAATACTTAAAAGCAGCCTTAATTTAAATGCACTAGCAAATATTTCGAAAGGAATTGACTGTGATTCTGTGACTCATAAGTTTAGCTATAAATGCGTTACATCGATGATCCAAGGTAATCACTGTGTAAATGTCAACAAAAGCACAGCATGCAGTTTTAAATCACAGGGCACAACTCAAAAGTTCTGATAAAATGTATACATCGAAACTGTCGAGAAAAAAGCACGAAAACAGAAAGGACGGATTTGATTCGGTTAGCGGTCACATGGAGTCTTTTTAAACTCTTATTATTGTATTTTTGATGTATAAAAAAAATGTTGTTATATAAATTGTGGGCATGTCACAAGCCTGGATACTTACCGTCAGAAAAAAATTCTTTATTCTCTTACCTTTGGTGACTTCATTACCGATAAATATATTGCTCATACTCAGAGACGACACGTACGACACTTATCAGTACGTTTGCTTTGACAAGATGGCAAGATAATGATTGTGTCATGTCTGCAATAAGGTTTGTCCAAATGTACGGACACAACCTATCTGGAATCTAAATTGTCGTTCTGCAAAATCGTGTAAGGAGAAGAGAGGTGAAATCATGTATGTCAACTTGCAGCTGAGAATTTTAAATAAACACATACGTCACAGACGATATTACATGAAACTTTTAATAATGTGTTTGTCATAAAAGTGATACGGCAAACAACTATATTTGGCAACAAATGTCCCTATTTGGCAACAAATGTTCCTATTTGGCAACAAATGTCCCTATTTGGCAACAAATGTTCCTGTTTGGCAACTGTGACATAAAGTGCCACAATCAAATAAATGTTGCCACAAGGAAGCAAGTGTTACTAAAAGAGTCAATCGTTTGCCACCACCAATTGCCTCCTGTCGCCTATCTGACGTGTTGTCCTTGTTGGGTATTTTCTAAGGATAATTTGCATTCAGATCATGGTCAGAGATATAGGGTGCAATCAGATCATGGTCAGAGAGATAGGGTGGAATCAGATCATGGTCAGAGAGATAGGGCGTGCTAAAATCATTCTCGTACACGTGTTTTCAGGCCAAGTGTAAAGATGGGATGTAACATATATGTTTTGAAAACCAAAATCAAGGCTTCAAGCATTAATTTGCCCATGTCTTCCATCAAAACGAATAATCTTCTGTTTTCAAAAACAATGGGAGTTTATAAATAAATTTCAATATTCGTGGCATTGGACTATTTAGCTCTTTTATTCTCCTCAGCTGGTCAAATAGAACCATTACAAACGAAACGTACGAAAGCATGCATTAAATTAAAATTGACACAAACAACCACCTGACATTTAATTTACTTTTAACGTTCGACTTTAATTTCAAATGTTATCAAATCGCAATCTTTTTCTGTTTAGTCTCTCAATCACCAAGGACAGTCATCTCTAAGACCGTGATACACTGACCGTCTCCGCATACAAGACTTGTTCAATTTTATAGAGAATTGTGACGAATGCCGATGTGATATCTTTCTTCTATCAAATCAGCCGTGAGTTCATTTGGAGGGGTTTATTTTCCTAAACGCTCTTGCAATTTTTCTCTTTATCTTTTTGAGATCTTAACTTCCAATAGGAACCTTTGCTGTTATACTCAGTACAAAAAATGCCTAACTGACCCTGATTTTCTTGTGCATGTAATGCCTTGTCTCTCCTTCTGATTTTGACCAGTTGGACCAGAACTGCTTGGGCAATCGGAATCATCATGGCGGCGGAAGCTGTGTTACTGATCCACATTGAAATCCCACCGGTCGCCATCATAAATCCCAACATCAGTCTGGAAAAGGATAGGGAACCAGTCCACAAGAGAAAAATTCGGACACGTAGGGAGAACCCTTTGTTCTCCCTGTCAATCATCTACCGAAACTTACGAATGAATAAGTAAATACAATTTTAACTAATAGTAACTTCATAAACTATAACTCGATACATGTTCAGCCAGAAAATTTGTCGTCCTTTATTCTGACTATAAATAAACTTGTCAATGGTTCTTTTACATTCACCATTAAAACAATTGTTTTTAACAAATCTAAGATAATTAGCTCACATTAATATATATTCTATAATCAGTAATAGGAAATAATTTTTTTACACCAGGTAGTAAAAAGTAATCCCCCCCCCCCAAAAAATCAATAAACACCATACAGTTGAACATTCCATGCCAGTAGTACCGTACCTTTCTTTGTACCTGATACCTTATATAACATTTCGCATGAAAAGTTATTATTGTAGAGGAATTTTAATGAACTTTTATGACCGATACTTTTATAATTACAATTGGCTGACTATAATAGAAGTCTTTTTTTTTTTACATTACATGTAACTTATCATATTTTCACAGGGGACTTAAGACCCAATTTTAGTGTAACTTAATGATTTTAATTTATATTAAAATTCTTTTTCATTTTGAAAACATGCAGTCACGGATTTTTCAGGATGCTTTGTAACGATTTAGAACCTTATTTGCGTGACGGGTTTGATTGGTGCTTTTGCGACACAGCGACAGCGCCTTGTTTGCGTGGCGGGTTTGGTTGGTGTTTTTGCGACATAGCAGCAAGTTGGTTATTTCGTGCCGATGCAATTGGAATAAACTGCATTATCCAAGGTCATGCGGTTCGGTACCTTTTCCTTACCAACCGTATGCCATTTCTTACTTTTGTCTAAATGTCACTTCTGCAACTTGTTGGGGGGGGGGGGTTGCTTATTTGTAGGCTTTTTGTTGTTGTTTCATTGTTTTGTTTGTTTGTTTCAGCTTGTTTCTTTTTTCTATTTACGGCACCTTAATATTGTGCCTTACAAGACCTTTAGGTTTTGTTACCATTTATGATACTGTAAAAGATGTTTCAACTTCTGTGATAATTAAAGTCGGAATGTATAATGTAATATTTCAGTACATATTTAACATGAAACCTCACCTTCGTACATCTGAGCCGATCAATAATAACACTTTCAAGGCAAATCTTCGATGAAGGTTCCACTTTTCAATTGCTATTGCACACCCCATTCCGCCAATCAGAATAAAATTCGCACTCTGAAAAATTCCTATAGAAAATAAACGTGAGTCCTTCGACTGTTTTCGTCAGCTGCCTCTATATCAAAACTGATAGTTTTGTAATTAGTTCACATTTTAGTACTTTATGACTGACCATCATAACGATCTAATTGATAATAATAATAATAATAAATAATAATAATAATAATAATAATAATAATAATAATAATAATAATAATAATAATAATAGAATGAATTTTAATAGTCTGCATCATTAGCAAAGACAACATCAGTACTATTGTTGTTATCGCAGCCATTACTTGAATTTCAAGTTCTTACTTGTCGTAACCTTTTGTCATCATCCTCGTCGTCGTTAGCGTTAAGAAAACTCATAAAACAGTCACTAGCATTACAGTCATCATTATCAGACTGAGTTTACTCACGCTAAAATAAGCAGTTGCTAATCTCTTTTCGGTAGCCACACCCATCAGAGGGAAGAGAACAATTGGCATCATGGCTGTAACAGCGATTGGAAAGGCCTCGGTGATCCAGTATATACCTATCAATAGAAGTCCGTAGGCTCCCTTGGATTCCTTTTGGTAAATATCAATAAACGGGAATATTATGTATTTGCCAAATAAATCGTCATACATGCATGCTTACAGACAGACGTATAGAGATACATAACTGCTATCTGGGATTCCTTGATCTAAATATCAGTAAAAGCGAATATTAGTTTGTACTATTAATCAATAAATCTTGACGCATGCATCCATATACGTGCATGCATACATACCATAATACAAATATACGTACAGACACATATACCAACATACATACATACATATATACTGATACGTGTAGGCTCGTACAAAAATAACAAGAAAAGAGTGAAGCCAACAAGCTTTGTATATTTTAACAAAATAATTTATTTCCCTAGAAAACAATGTAAAATTGGAAATAGGACTTACGGTTTGTGAATATAATCGAAAATTTAATCCTAAGATTGAAAAATACAAGTCCTATCACTAAACAGTTCTAATAGAATCCGGGTTCGAATCTCGATGAAATTCCAATATAGAGGCGGTGACGTCAGATGTCTGTACTGATGGTAACAGATCCTCGACTGAATCACAGTTTATAATGTTTCCGTTAAACTCCAGAATAAATTTCCACTGAATTTCTTTGTCCCAGAACTTTTATAAATATAAAGCACTTGTTTAGTTTTCTAGAGAATAAATTATTAAATAAAAAAAAACAAAACCAGATGAACTTCAAAAACAATCTGGCAACAACAATAAAAACCTCTTGACCCCTCAAGATTTAAAATAAAACTCACTAAATCTACTAGAGAGCGTCTGTTTAAAGCCGAGATTTGGGATCACATGGTGCTTCACATGATGGGCTGCATGATTTACTAATTTGAACATCGCAAGAGAAAAAATGCCATTCATCACGTATGCAAGAATAGCCCTATCTAAGAATTAAATTCTCACACTGAAATAAATGTAAAAATAAAACATTGTTTATTCAGACTAACACGTAGGCCGAAATGACCTTGGCAATAGTCAATCGTTTTCGCGTAGTGTTTACAAAATCTATGAACCAGAGTGAGCTAAAAATAGTGCTGAAGAAATATTTTTACGTTCTAAACAAATTGAATTTACTGGAAAAAATATCGAATCCCGTGAAAATAATCAATACAATAAAATGTAATGAAACAAATTTAAAATAAAAAAGAATTTTAAAACTAACACACAAACAGTTTAATTACATATACGTAACAATACATACATACATACATACATACATACATACATACATACATACATACATACATACATAGGGCATCAATTTTTATAAGAAGTGTAACTTCTGGCTCAGTGGTCGTCAAAGTTTTCATGAGGAAAATCCTGGGTCAATAGCCAACAAATTGTTATATGAGAAAAATCTGTCTCAGTGGCCTGATATGTTTTACGAGAGAAAAATGACTCAGTAGTCTTTAGATTTGTGTAAGCATAGCTCCTAGTTCAACAAACCTCAAGCTTTTATTAGTGAACTCCTGGCTTACAAAACAACAATAAGTTTATGAGCGTAACTCCTGGCTTATTGGTCGTTTCCTTTCCAAAGACTTCTATACAACTTCAGTTGTAATTAGAAAGCTCGACGTGTCCATTCTATATAAATTTTTCTCTAATCAATGCAAGACCACAGATCTCACAACTTGCCAAATATCTATCAACCGCACATCTGCACGGTTTCTCTTCATCAACTTTCCGTACCGTCAGCAGTTCACGCCCTAGAAACCTATACAACTATCCCCTAACACAGGGACCTATTTTATCTACGCCACTTTAGGCCAGTCCATTCATGGTTTCAAGGTACATTTCGCCACGAAGACTGCATCACATTTGCCACCATGGCGACATAAACGGCATCTGCCGAGTCCCTTCTTGTTTATTTCTTTGTGTAATATACCGGTTTCCTACCGTATATACTGCCACTGTAGTCACACCACCAATGCACACCATTAGATTTTAATAGGGATTTTGGTACGACAGGGACACTCATGTGGCTCTGACCTGAATTCACTACTAATTGACCATAACATTATGGAAACTCACTAACACTTCACTCCGTGACGTTTGCTCCAAGTAATTGGCTAATAATTTCGGGCTAAGGAATATTTCCATTCCACCAAGTTCCAATAATCAAGCAAGTACTCACAAAAATCTAAGTATTCATCGAAACGGGGCGCTATAACCAAATGCGCATACTCCAAAATTTATTACACTATTATACACTCATTTTTTTCTCCATTATCTTTGCATTTTCGGATACGTGGAGTATTTCTCCTTACTGCACGACACGCGCGTCTAAAATAGTATCGTGTATTAGGGATTATCTTTTATTGTAAAATAACAATGTACCCTCATGTAACAGACGCTAGCGGTTTTGATTTATTAGATTTGTCTATGGATGAAATCAGCAAGATATTGAGCCACTTGAAAGTAGAGATGATAAAGTTGACGATGTGGATGAATTTGACTCAGTCATTGACGATGTGAATGAACTGACTGAGTCATCGAAGATGTGGATGAATTGACCGAGTCAAAAAAGAAACTTTCAATCAAGCAAACAACTGTACGTGATATCCGTAATGTGGATTTAGGGCTTTATGATCACACACGTGAGGCATGCATATTGAACATTTAATTCTGATCATTGAAACTTTTTAGCGGAATTGTTCTTAACTATTCGCAAATAGAATGGTTCAGACTATGAACAGTGCTCTCTACAGTCATCAAAAGTAACATAGAAAGGCATCTTAACTACAGTCATCAAAAGTAACATAGAAAGGCATCTTAACTACAGTCTATCAAAAGTAACATAGAAAGGCATCTTAACTACAGTCTATCAAAAGTAACATATAAAGGCATCTTAAGGCCGCAGGTTACGACTTCTCTCTCGGAGTTCGCCCATTTTACAAGTCAGTCCACATAATAAATTCGAAAAATGCAACTGGAAAAGGCGGGTCTTGTTAGAAAAGCAAGAAACTCAGAGTCAATAAGCCAAAATGACAAGGAAGCCCTATACATGGAATATCACACCCCAGCTGCTTTAAATTTTCCCTGTTTTAATACTTTGGGAAGATATTTAGATTTATAGTACAAGTCATACTACATGTCATATAGCTGGGATCCCTCCAAAAACGATCATGCAAGTGACAGGACATAAAAATATGACATCTATAGCTGGTAATAACAATACCAATAAATGCACTTACCTTTTTGCATATCAAATTTACTCCAAAATGTACTGTCTTAGTTATTGCTCGGATGGGGGAGGTCGCGGGTTCGAACCCTGGCCGAGTCATACCAAAGACTTATAAAAAATTGTACAAGCAGCTTCTTTGCTTAGCCTTGCGAGGTTAGCTTTAGGACTGGTCGTCCTGGTGTCAGGATAATGTGACTGGGTGGGACATGATGCCACATGTCTGCGGCATGATGCCCCGATGCTAGATATTACTATAAAATGCCACAATGCAGACATCTTAGCGATATGACTAAAATTGTTAAAGCTACGTTAAAAATAAAAAAAATTAAAAAAAACCCGCAAAAACAAAAAAAAAAAAAAACAAAAAAAAAACAAACCGCAAACACTCTTCAATTTTAAGTAAAGCAAAATTTGATTTATGTTTAAAGTGAATGACCGATCGTGCGGTACTCTATCAAGTTCAAAGGTCACTGGGCGGTGATATGTATGCATGAATACTGGTATTGTGTATTTGTTTAACTACGCTTTTGTATTTACTTTGGAATCCAACATAAATTCGATAAATTTTGTTCTTGTCGTGTGTTCTTTCTATTAGTCATCCTTAGATGGAAAAGCAAAATGAATATACAGTAGAAAGGCATTTTTATAGAAAATTGTCACTTTGTTCCTGAGCTATAACGCACTCTAACGACGTGCCGTAGAGCTAACAAAACACGTTTACATTTTTCCATACAAATGCAGTAACCTATCAATACATGCAGGACACAATGTGATATGATATTTTGCCAAAATCATTTAAACTGGACAGTGTGTAGGGAAACACCGGGACTGATCATTTAACAAATAGCTATATAACACAAGTAGTAAACTCAGTTTGTGTGCTTCACGCATACCGTCAGATAAAGAAACTGCTTTATGATTACTCAGTTCAGTGGTCATATAATAAAGTCTAGTCCAATGAAGAATATAAATCTACTTAAATTTGAATTAATTTGTAATAACTTTAACATTTAATCATTTGATGATTTTATACATTTAAGAGGAAGAATTTCAATGTTAATAACAAGCCTAGAACCTATTACAGATGAGATAACGGTATGACAGATGAGTAGATAAACGGACAGTAAAAGTATGAACTGGACAAATAGTAGACTAGTGAATGGTGGATACGGTACAGTTATAAGCTAGATAACTCTCAAACAATAGAAAAGAAAGAAATGAAGAAGAAGGATTTTCATGTATATTTAATTTGCATTGTCGTTAGTTTCTACTTTGTTTTCATTATATGTTATTGTAATGTAACATTTTTTGAATGTTGGACTTTACCTTGTCCAAAATCAAGTTTTTTTTTTTCTACTTAATTATTGATTTTATTTTATTCTGTAAACAACTAATACTATTCTCTATTGATAAAATATTCTCTATGTGTATTGGTTTAATATCACGATCATCATTAATAGAAGTAGTGTTTATTTGGGTCTGGGTCTAGGTTATTGGAATTCCCATACAATTTACTTGGTGTACCTGACATTGTGCAGGTTATATGTTATAATTTTAGTAACAGACTTTCTAATACTAATAATAATGAACATTTTATTTTGGAAATATTACAAACTTTCAAGAAGGTTATTTTCCATTAGGTTATGATTTTTGTTAGAAAATGTTAATTTTGACCTGAGGTCAAGCAGAGGAGTATATAATCGTGTCATTGAAAAGATTATTCGTTTATGCTTAATGTCTAGCAGAACCATTTTGTATAATTGTTGTGTCCAGAATTTTATTTCGGCTGGAATTTATTCCTTCAAATTGTTCAAGTGAATTTTCTCTTGAAATAGAGTGCTCATAAAAAATAATATTCTTAGAGATATTCATTGGGATTTATAGTGAATTCAAACCTGAAATTGTATTACAGACTGTTGGTACAACAATACAATACAGGCCGCCACAGGCACATCAACACCTTCAGCGTTGGACTTAATTTTGGATTTCTACTAAAGTTTATTCAGAACTTTAAATTATTACGACCTGTGTCTGTAAGTCTAGGATTATTTTGTGACTTAAATCGTAATACCGTAAGTTCTTTTATTATTTTCACTTTGTATTCTAGGCAAATAAATTATTTGTTGAATTTTACAAAGATTGTTAGTCTTCACTTTTGTCTGTTACTCATTTTAAGAACATAGACTCTTAACAAAGATGGACATATTTCTTTCTTTTATATACAACGGACTAACAAATGAAGAAACAGCGCGTCTAACTCAAAATATTAGATCACGTGATTTATATTTTAGCTGTTGAAGTGCAAAGTATAATAAACATTATACAGACTGTTCTTAATGTTCAAATCACCGTAAAGAAGTTATTTCACTATTTAATTTTATGTGAAGATCCTTATGATTCAGTCAAACGATGAGATTGAGATTCCAACAAGTAATTTCAGATTTAAAAGTGGGGGTACAGTATGGAGCTGGCGGTGTAGGCGTGTTTTGAATACCCAGTGATAGTGTATAGTAGGCTACTAAACTCACATGATTCGTTTAAACAAGGAGTAAATTCTGCTGTAAATGCCGACGTGAGAAAGGTTACATCAACAGAGGTTCATAAATAGTCTACGATGATTCGCCAAAGACAGAGAATGATGATAATAAGACTGTAAAAGAATTATGCATTGAAGCCTACAGTATCTAACATTGTAGACAATTAAACAAAGAAACAAGTGTATATTACTATGCCTGGGCTTCCAAGAACTTGCTTATTTTATTATCTGAAGCAGATAAACGTGCTAATCCTTTTTGTTACCACGCAATAAACATTTTTTAGTAGAGAACAAGATGATCAATGCAATATTTTCCTGCTGATGCAAACAACCATCGTATTGAGCTACTAATTATAGCAGGCAATACAGCTTCAGATGCCTTTTACTCTAAGTTAGATACTTAGCAATATTTGGCATACATTTTTCTCGTTCATCGGAGCGAATCCGATCTACCGCTGTTGTCACTGCCGTTACCGCTTATCAATGTTTGGACAAAATTTATAACGGTTGTTGCTATACTTCCAATAGCTTCAAATGAGCAGCATGTCGTGTACCTTCGTGTACCTTTTTCTTTGAACAGCTGTTTTAACCTTTGACGAAACTTTCCTTTAAAAATTGACTTAATGTTATAAACATTTTCTCAAAAGTCAGTTTCTGTTTCTCTTAAATGTACAAATATTTATGATCTTTTACTCTGATAAGGTTTTTATATCTTTTTTAATATACCTTTGTCAACTGGATATTTTTCTTTAATAATAGCATAGTTTCGTTTTCCTTATATTGCCGTCATTCACCTCAAAGTGTCGTTCTATTGTTAGTTCTTTTGAATTTATGAAATCCGTCACACTCAAAGATCCTCTTCATACCTCTACGTCTTGAGCAGTAAGCAATTCGTGAACGTTTCATTTTCTATCCTGAGACATTTTTGTCCCATTGTTAGGATATTTGTTTCGTTTCTGTTTGATTCGTAACATCCAACATCAATATTTCCATGATTTTAATTCTCATGTATTTCTGTTGCATCTATCAGAGATTTTAGCAAAGCTTTTTTAGTAACTATCTTGAATGTAATACATTTCTTTTCCTTAAATGTAATAATTTCTGTTTATTAAATGTAACCATTTCTATTCGTGGAAGAATTTCTGGATTAATTAATATTCATCCTTATTTTTTCTAATGTAATACATTTCTATTCCTTAAATGTCATCATTTCTATTCGTGGAATAATTTCTGGATTAATTCATTAGATGTCTGCAGTGTGACAGTTTTTAGTGATGTCTAGCACTGGGGCAGACATGTAGCATCAGGTCCCAACCAGTCACACTGACACCAGGCCGACTAGTCCTTCCTCATCCGAAGCGGACGCTTTAACCACTTGGCCAAAAGAGGGGTCAGTCCAAGAAGTATTAATAAGCACGTTGTAATTCAGGTGAATAATTTAAATAATTAAATCTTTTCACATATTAACTCAAACACAAGAATAAGATTGATCCCAATTTCAGACACAATTAAAGAACTAGGATGAAGGTCATCTTCCTTTCTGGAACATTCAAAGTTGTCAACAAGATCTAAACTAAGATACAAGTAAACATCTTTATCTCCATTAATAATGATCTGAATATTTAATATATAATCATAGAAATATTTTAGCTATATATTACGTCATTAGTCAGGTAGGCCTTTAACTCGATTACTAACCAATGTCAATCAATCTACGTAATATATAATCATACATACATACATACATACATACATACATACATACATACATACATACATACATACATACATGCATGCATGCATGTATACATACATACATACATACATACATACATACATACATACATACACAATCAGCTAGTATGTTTACGGTAGAAGTGTTGTTAGACACATGTATGCGTCTTTAATCAGTACTGTCACCTACTGCGAACTTAAGAATTTGAAAAATATCGATCATACTTGCGATCAAGTAATTAAAAAAATATTACTCAAGTCTATCCTCTGAATTGAAAACTGGAGCAGTAATATTTGTCACTTGATGTTATAGCAGGAACTAACATTACGCTTTTGGTTTATATGTGGGGCCAATTGAGGGCATCACGGAAAATCCAATGTTAAAATGTCCATAGGTTTAACATTTAAGCTACATTGTGACATTGTTAAAAGTGATAGACCTCAAATAGGTCAATATTGTAACATTTTTAGAGTTGAATTCAAGCTGGGCCACTTAGGGGTATAATGGGAAATCCTGCAATAAAATGTCCATCGGGCTAACACGCAGGGGGTTACTCTGTGTACTTACTGAAATTAACATTTCATTTGGGCCCCCTTCATACTGGCTATTTACATATTATCTGAGATTTATATGTAAAAAAATACCTATACCTAAGATCATGTAGGAGTCAGTAAATTTGCATGTATTGAACTGATGATATAAATAACTTTAATCAAAGGTACATACTCATGATAACGCATAAAAGATCGTGATTAAATCTACTGATAAATTTCCTACATTATAATACACACTGGCCGTGAAAAGAAAATACATAGGATAATGAGATAAAATATGACCGGGACTAAAAGTAACACTAACATTCAGAAACTGTCTCAGACTTTAGTGGACATTGGTAAACACCATGGCAAATGAGTTTAAGATGGCTGAGACTAAATGTAGCACTAAAATTCCCTTACTGAGAGAAACGTTAGCGCCGATCAAAAAAGAAATCTCGATGAAAAGTAAACAAGACAAAGTTAAAAATAGCCTAGACTAAAATCAGTAAAATGATCCGAAGATCATATGGATATTCTCAGAGAACATACAAATATTTTCGGAAAATAATTTAAAATATGGTTGAAACTGAAGTTTTTTAATTAGTTGAGATAGAAAATAAAGAAATTCTCTACAACAGAATTTTTTCAAAAACTTATCACCTTCTGTAAAAGAAAAACAAATTACAGATTTACATTTTTGAGATAAACAAATCGACAAACAATGCCAAATTTAGAGAAGACTCAAAATGTCGAAACAATTTTATAAATTTAAATTTTAATATGTTTATAACTTGTAAAAGTAACATTTTAACTTGTAATAAATATAACATTTACAAATTGTGAAAGATATGGATAAAAATATAAAAATTTCCCTTCGTGTTCAGTAATGAAGGCTCACTTTAATCAGCATAAATGGATAGAGTGACCAATTCTCAGTCGTCTGGCATCCAACACCCTATTTTTACTATCTAGCACCCTAAACTTACTATTTAAAACAACATTTGCTTTGCCCATAATAGTGTACTTGAGTACCTTGCCCACACTAAAAGCGCAAATCAATACAAGATACACTTGCGTTTTTTGGTATATTCCCGTCAATAAGAATCCCAATTAGATTATATAACAAATCACAAATGTTCTTATTTTTTATTGCCTTTCTTTGTGTATGTCTTCACTGGAATTGATTATTCTGCCTCTGTTTCTTCTGCTTGTCTTGCCCTTTTAAAATTCTTTATTGTAACTGGCTGTTCGGCTGTTTCTGGCAAGCGATCGCACTCCTTGTGCTCTTTTTTGATATAAAGTGCAACGTCCTTTGCCTTTACACTGAGAACAAGTATCTTTACTGTTGTCTCTTATTTTTCCTGTCTTTATGTTTTATTTTTATTGAATACCTGAGCCCGATTTCCTTCCTTTCACAAATATAGTAGATATCTTGATTTGTATCCAGAGAGGAGTAGTCCGAAGTTTTATTGGAAGTGTATTTTCAAATTACTCTCTGTCTGTCTCAGGCGAGAAATGTGATCCTTTCTGGTTCTTCGATCTTCACACAATTAAAAACTCAATGAATATATTATTTTGGTGAGGGAGTCTCTCTGTATATCACGGGGTAGAGATGCAACCTAGTCAAAAAGATTTGAATCTTCAATTGTCATGAAACAATTGCACATTTTCAAGGAAAAACCAAGACGCTCAAAAAAGTGTTGGCAGAGTTTCATGATAGCTATTTTGAAGAAGACACGAGTGATACTGGGTTAATAATATCTACTCAAATCTCCATTACAAAGATTGAGAGAGTCAAGATAAGAAAACCGCTCTGTGGGGCTTGAAAATTATTGTATCATTAGACCTACCCGTAAAGTGATCTTCAGAAATTTAAAATGACGACATACAGTTACACTGTTAAATCAAATTCCAGCAGAAAATTGGGTGATTTTATTATCGATTTATTGGTGTCACACTTAGAGAATTTGAAATGACAATTCCAAACTCATGATGAAAATTGTTTGAGACTATCCATCTCTAAGGAAGTTTGAAATCTCCTGTGTGGATTGAGTTTAGTACAACTTCTTCCACATCTTGCACAAACTTCAACACATTCAACAATCCAATCATGGGTTTGACATGGGCGGGGAAAAGTTACTCTTCACATTACACGCAATTCACTCTAAGAGGGAGCGGAAAGACAAAGTTTTATTTTGGATTTAATTTCCAAATATCAAGAAATTATCGTCGATATACACAAGCCAGTACTCATTTAAGATTGTATTCTGTCATGGAATCTTTAGAAAACTGAATCCTTTACTTGGACAACGATAGTTGCATGTATATCGGTCGAAATAGAAACATATACCTACACGTCGAAAACTTGGACCAATAATCACCCCGATGACAAAATGTTTGCTAGTGGTGGACTACAACATTACTACTATCAGTACCAAGACAAAAAGACAACGTCATGTCAAATGTTTTGCGGAAAGACTGACACTGGGCTATAATTCCAGTCAAGTGGTCAAATTGGACATTTAAATGATGCCTTTAAGGCAGGACAAGATCAAGGCTTTCGCTTGAAAAAGCTGGAACCTCAATATATTATACGTCTGCCGAATCATGAAGTAGTCAGTCGACTCTTGCATAAATTACATCAGACTTCCAGATCTATATAATAGAAAGTTACAAAACAGAAAATCCTTTTGAATATAGATACACACAATAAGACTCTTCTGCGAACACGTTATTAGACTAACCAAGCCACGGCCTCTGTTATCAGTGTTACACCAAATTCCATGAGAGGAAGTCAAAGATAGGGTTCAAGACTCAATGGAATTTGAAGTACAATTAAAAGAACTGATTCAAAAAGATGATTAAGGCCTTGAACTTTGGACGACGTGTGTATGTGTGTTATTTAGTAATGTTACAACTCTATGATCTTAAACTAACAGAAAAGAGCGTAAACCGACAAGTTTTGTAAAATTCCACAAATAATTTATTTCCCTAGCATACAAAGTGAAAATCGAAAACGAATTTACAGTATTGTGAATTAAATTCCAAATAGTCCTAATAGTTTTGTCATAAGCCAAAATGTATAAAGTTCCAACTGAATTCCAGTGGTATTCCAAATAATTTCCAATGTCTCGAACGTTTTAACATGCCAATAGACTGGATTGTGGCGATGTGCTAAGGCTTTTACTGTATCACAATATTATAATCCAAAAATGTTATTGTCATAAACCACTATAATTCCAAATTAATGTTCCAGTCCAAGAATACTATTGATGAGCACTTAGTACTTCCTGTGAATGATAATTTGAATAAATGATTCCACCTAAGTGACATACTGAACACAATAATAATGCTGATAATGCTAAAAGTCTTAATGCAAGTATGAGTAATTCTCAAGAACACAAACTTGTATAAATAAAACTTTCACATATTAGTAGAACCAGGATGAGTGGCAAAAAATCATTTATAGAAAATGCTAAGTTGTCAGCAAGATAAAATCTGTTAATAAAATAATGATAAAAATATGGTGAAATCAGGTAGAGCAGGTTTTGCATGGGGAGATTCCAATTTGCTAGACTCATATTAAGATGAACATGTTTACATTAATAATGATAAGAATATTTAGTACACACTTGTAGAGAAAATTTTACCTATGTATTATGTTGTTTACAAATCAATTTCCTTAGTCAAGTACACGGTGAGCTTGATAATGGACTAAGGCGAATAACAAATTACAAATATGCATGACATATAATCATTAAGAAAAGGTAAGAAATAATACAAATTAAATATACATAACTTTATATTTCTTGGATTTCTTTTTCAAGCAGATTCTTTCTGGCAAATGTATGAACAGTACATGCAAGGTCATGACCACAAAACGTTTTCGGTGCAAGAAAACATTATTGTATTAAAACTGTTTCGAATAGAGATGAATACAAGTTGTAGACCCCTGTGTGAAGAAAACATTCGTCGTGCGTTATGACTGCTTCATACTTACCAATAATTGTGTATAGCCAGTTGCTTGCAGCAACAGATTACGACTGGAAGAACGTACATGGCAGGGAGAGAAGTGGATTCAACACTTGGAAACATGATTATGCCAAAGATATTGTGTGTGACATCATCAAAGATAAGAAAATCCAGGACTTTGTGATTTTGAAATGTTAATATCCTATTGTTGTTAGAGTGTGAAAATTAAATATATAGACTGCTTTGTGTCATTGACGGAATCTCAGAATTCTAAACACAGTTGTAATGTCTCCATTCTCAAAGTGATTGACGAAATGTTAGATGGGAGGTACTGTATCTTCGCCAAAATTTTCATGTGTTTATTGCTGGACCGAGTGACGCAGGTAAAATCAGATTTGTCAAAAGGTTTTTTCAAATTTTTCAAAAGTGTTTCCGAACACAAACGAAAATTGTTCGATCGACCTCCACATCGGACTGTCTGGTGTTCCAAAGATTTATAATTGTTTTACACGTTGATGAAAGAAAGTCAAGGGGAAACAATGGGATCGTGTCTGGCTTTAGTCAAATACATCTTGTCATCTTCGAAGACATGTTTAGAGAAGACGAAGAAAAAATTAAACTTTGGTTAACAAGACAAAAAAATCGTCGGAATGAGCATATTATTTACATTATTCAAGGTTTATTTCAGGAAAGTAAATCGCATTGCACCGTCAGTTTAAATCAAATTATGTGGTATTCTGTTGCTCTGCTTAAATGACAAACATATCATTGGTAAATTCAAATGTTCAACAAACAGTTTGGAGCACCTTCGCTAAATTATGCATATGACGATGCCACTCAATTTCCACATCCGTATTTGCTCATCATTTTGCAACCTGTCAATCCCTCATGATTATCTGAGATTTCATAAAATGTTTTACACAATTTTTTTGTAAAGAACGCGGTCCTGTCAGTAATATATGTAGTTGAGGTTTTTATGCCATAGAGGGTTTTAGGTCAGAAAACCCTCACCCCCTCAAAAATAAATATATTCTAACATTTTTTCACCACCTCAGAGACCCCCTTTAACCTCAAAAAACCACCCTCTTCCAAATTTTTATCTCAGAAAATGATGATTATTTGAAACCCAAAGGGATTCTAGGCCAATAGATTTTTTCATATTAAACAAATCAAATATTATATATAATGTATCATTATAATCCAATCCGACATGTTGGGTTTGATCTGACAAACAAATTTTGTAAGAGACTTAATTCAATCAAATCAGCCTCAAGCTATACTGGTATAAAACCTAAAATAATAAGCGATTGTATTAAAAAAGTTGGTTACCATATATCACCAAAATATGGGTCAGTATGGTTATTCGCGATTGAAAATGACGAACGAATAAGAGGTCGGGCAGATGATTTGATGACATTTATTGACAATATAGTTGATACTTTATTTGATAACGATATTTCTAAACTAAAAGACAAAAAATAAACAGCAGGATGACGTTCGGTCTACCATTCCACAAGGTCTGTCAGATAAGCCTAATGAGGTCCTAAGAGTCTCTTTCAGACATACCCCCCGCCAATTTCTAAATATATGAGACGAAACTTTAGAAACTCAGAGGGCAGTCTATTTTATGTAGGCCTTTTTTTGTGGCCAACGGGACTCTTCATTTTTTGTTAAGACATTATCCCCAGCGAATTCCTAAATATCCGAAACGAAACTTTAGGAACTCAGAGGGCTGTCTATTTCAGGGCCTTTATTGTGGCCAGGCACCTAATGAGGTTTGTTTTAGTCTAGCATGTTTTTCCGGAATGGCCTTTGTGTGGGGTACCCTTTAGTGAGGTCACAAGGTCACGAGCTCACATCATCCTGCTGTTTATTTTTTGGACGGCACAGACGGCACAAACACACAACATAAACTTATCCTAACGGGGGGCCTTATCTACGTCCAACAAATTTCGTACACTCTCCCACCATATCAACACCCGGGGAGTGCAAAAGTACATCCACCACGTATTTACATGGTGGGAGAGTGTATTTTGTTTGTTGGATATCGAGGATTGCTCCGGATCCCCCACCTTTTTTAAAAATGGCGAGGGGCAGTCCAGAGCCCTACCCGACGATTTCGTCCGTGACGGGAACTGAACTCAGGGCGTCAGTATGAGAATCCAGCATTCTAACACTGAGCTATGAAATTCAGTTATAAGTACATGTTAAAAAATTATTATATAGTTAAAAAACAGCATTACATTTTCTGATTTTGAAAACACGAAATTTTGCATTACATTATTTGATTCTGAAAACGTTATTATAAATAAATCGAGAAATAGATGATATTTGATTTTATATAAATATTTTTGTATAGAAAAACGAAATCCTAATGCTGGCTGTTATAAGATCGACCGTTGCTAAGGATACTAATTAATAATGACAACGAGTGGGCTGAATGAAATACACAGACGCTATATATATACATTACTACGAGAAATAATCAATATTCTTATGAATGGGTTTTTACTTAAATGACACTTGCTTACAAGTCGAGGCTAAAGTGCAGACAAAAAGATAAAGATCTGCCATATTTTCTGATTCTGAAAACGTTATTATAAATAAATAGAGAAATACATGATATTTGATTTTATATTGTACAGAAAAACGAAATCCTAATGTTGGCTGAATACATAGGCTGTTTAAGATCGACCGTTTCCAAGGATACTAATTAATAATGACAACGAGTGGGCTGAATGGCTACATAGACGCTGTATATATATATACATTACTGCGAGAAATAATCAGTAATGGGTTTGTACTAGAAATCATAGCATATATACTCGCTTACAAGTCGAGGCTAAACTGCAGACAAAAAGATAAAGATCTGCCATAGCATTATGCGCCTGCAGATCAGAGTTCACATTGTTTGTTTTACTGATTACTCCTAGCAAAACTGCGCAGACTGAGATGTGCTGGTGCATTATACGACAGCATATTTAGGTCTGTGCAGTTGGACATAACTTATAAGCGAGAATCTACAGTAACTATGTTATCTACTAACATTTATGCAAGAGGAATTGTTAGTCATTTCGGTAAATACAGAACTGCCACCAAGGATTTACAACTCTATTACATTTCATTCCCCCCCCCCAAAAAAATACGAAACAGTATATGCTATGTTCGATAACTACAAAAGATTTTAAACTTAGCTGGAACAGTATTATCTCCCTTTTAAAAACAGATAGGATATACAGACTTATATTTCTTGACCAATAAACAATGTTTCAACGTTTGCTATTAGGTATGATTTATTGTCATAATAATGCAAATAAAATTTAATTCTACCGGTTACTTTTCGATGACATTCAAATAGTTCTTTCATTGCAATCTTACTGAGACGATACTTACTACTTTTTACAAAAACCTTCGACCTGTCTAAGTCTATGTTAATTTTTGTATACTGTTGCTGGCTGATCGGATCATGAAAATTGTCATATTTTAGTGCAAGCTCGTCTCGCAAACTTTCGAGATAATTAAAATATTTGCTATCGTCTGATTTGATAAGGGAGAGTTTGATTCTGTCAAATTTACTAAAACAAATACCTGAAATTTCATCGTTAAATTCAAATGATAATTGCTGGTTATTAACCATTATTTTTGATTTTGCTATTAACTCCAACGACTAATGTTAAATTTTCGAACATTATTTCTGATGTTTAGATAAAATTACTTCCATAATGTCCAAGTGCTAGTGTATTAATTCCGTCTCTGCAATATCTTTTATCATCAGAATTACCTAATCCACGTTTTATAATTGTATTCGTTTCAAGTTTATGATGATTTGTTCTGATAACATTTGTTTTGATAAAACTGACATTATTGCTTAGCGCTGCTTTAAAATCGTCAAAATTAATCATCTTTTCCACATATCCTCGAGGAATACCTTTTGCTTTTTTTGTAAGTTTATTGTCATCTAATATGACAGCATACATTTTACTCTTTAGTCCGACAAATTCCCTAACTGGCATAAACATAAACTCATCTTTCATTTTTCCAATAACTTTCTTATTTGAATTATCTTGAAATCCACTACATGCTGGATAATCGGATAAATCAAATAGATTTTTATTATTGTAAATTTCCTGATAGACATCTTCACATTTTATATTATAAACTAGCGTATCTGTATCAGTAAATAGCAACTCCGAATCTGGCCACTGCTTTTTGGTAAAATTATAGTGAAAATCGTACATCAGCCACTTCGATATATCAAGTACAGCTGCACCAACATAAATTGGTTTATTTAACTTTAAATTTGCCTTTCATCGTTGTATTGCAACAAGATTTTCATTAAATATTTTCATACTAACAAAACCATCATCGTTAGCTAATTTATTTCTGCGATTTATGTAATTAACAATTTCTATCGAAACTCTTTATCGAATATTTTCCATTGTCTTACCGAACACCGGGTTGTTCATTAACTTGAAAAAGTTTTTCTCAAAGTCGGTTTTAGCCACAGCACGACGTTTCGTATTTAAGTCAATGTAATTTGCCATCCACCTCCACTGATTAAACTTTAGCACGCGATGGACTTTTCTAAGAATTAGTCCAGCATCTACTGCTTGTTGTAAATTTTTGTAATGCACAACGTAATTTCTTTTATTTAACAAATTTGGAACTAACTTATTAACAATCGAATTTTTTGCTGTTGTCGTTGCTCGTTGTTCAGTTGATAAGAAACTATAATTAATCATCATTGACTCTGCACAAAACGGGTAGTCGTTATGTAGATCATGTAACGAACTAGGATAATCTAGATCAACTTAACAAAGTATGAAATATCGGAAAAAATCATTATTAATTTTTCTAGGTAAATCTTTTTCAGTTTCTCTAAGAAACTGATCTGGAGTTATCCAATGATATCCACCGCAGGGCATTGGCTCTGACCTCGCATATCCATAAAAATTCACACAATCTAGATAAATAATATGATTAGATGGGAGATTTTTATCATAATTTTTCAGATATTTGTTATTAGCTACTGCATATGTTTTTGTTATAACCCTAATTCCGCCTCTAATACCTTTTTCAATAAAGTTAAACATAACATCTGTTAAGAGATCCAGTTCTATCTTACTTGTTTTTAGGAGAGCGTCCCAAGACAATCCTGGAGCAGAATAATGCCAACAGGGGTCTAGTCCATAATTGCTGTAGCTTACTTGACGAAAACTCTCAAAAACATCTGCTAGTAATAAAACATCTGTTTTCAAATATAAATCGTGATAATCACCAAATGTTTTACAACTAAATTTATTCCAAATATCTTGTGCATATTTGTATTCGTCATCTGTGATATTTTCATTTTTGAGTTGCGAGTAAAATTTATCTTTATCAGGAAGAGAAGTTTCATCAGATCTGCTCCAATCATTGAGATACTCATACGGAAATATACCTTTTTTTTTTATCAAATTGATATAGTTTTCACCAAAGCAACTTTTTAGGTTAGCGAAACTACTGCAACCTTTTACAAGCTCATCTAATGATGCTGCCATAAATTGCAGACTGTCAATAAAGCGTAATTTACCGAGCGTTAACGACATATACTTTTCAAAATTATTTGGAATACATTTTATTACGTTATTTAATTTTAGTTTAGCTTTAATATTTTCATCAGCAAAAGCTTCTACAATGATATGACTGTCACAGCCACGAATGTTATGTAAAACTACAGGAATAAAATCTGGAGCATGAAATATTAAATTACAACTGTTATGAGCTGCTCCACGATATTGGCTAGTCAAATGACAATGATCTCGCACCTTATCACGGACTCCGTTGGAGTCTACCAGTAACTTTTCACAAATATGACAATTAACTGCCTCATCAAAATCGAGTTGTTGTTTAGACGTTATTTTCATTGAAGCTGTTTTAAATAATCTGTTAGAAATTTTATTAACTTCGTCTATTAAATTTTTTAATAGCCATACGGTAGGATTTTCACCTCTATATAACTTTATCGGAGTTGAAAATTTATCGTTAGCGCAACAAACTACTTTAGAAGCTACTCCACCAGGAATATACTGTTGTATTTTTCTAGTACTTGATTTATTTGGATTATTTTCTGCTCCAACCACAGGAACGGGTAGACACTCGAAATCAGCGTAAATAACAAAAGGAATATTTAGTTTATGATCATAATTTTAAAATTTTAAAATTTTTTCTTTTTCTTTAGGCAAAGTTATTCTTTGAACGCTGACACAGCATCTGAGATGCTCCAGCAGTATTCCATCGCCAGAAACACTATGCAAACATCTATAACAGAAATATTTTTTATTTTTATTTTTACTATACTGTCTGACAACTAGGCCGTTAAAGTTTTTTATCCAACAATAATGTCCCTGATAAAATAATAAATTTATTGTATTTTGTGTAGCATTTTCTGAGATATATCTCGGGTAAACGTTTTCTCGCTCATCTAATCCGAAAACATTTACTGAGATACTGTTTTGTTTTTCAAACTTTGGTATATTATTTTCTGCTACTGGAAAAGTTATTCCTAAAAAATTTAGTTCGTCTTTGTATGGCAAATACTTTTCAATTCTGCCGGAGTGATCACACTGAGGATGTTTTGCAGAAAGAATAGACCATTGCAAACATTTGTTATCATTGTTTTTGACATTTATACAGCATCTTATGTTTTTAATTTTTTGATGGAGATCGACGTACAAACTACCGCGAAGTACGTTATATTTTGCTGTGTGAAATAAAACTTCTTTAATCATGTCAAATTTCCAACCCGATCCTGATGCAGTAAATTCTTCTAATTTTTTGTTTATTTCTTGATGTATTTCATCGGCGACCATAGCAATGTCTGTTCCAGTTAATATTTTTCTCGATTTAGCTGTTAAATATGGTTCCGAAATTTCGCTGTCAAAACTTTTTCTTTCAAAAATTGCATCAGGTACATCTTCAACTGCGTGTAACTTTGATAAAATCGTATCATATTGGACTATAAGTTTGATACTTTTATGAGCCGCAAGTTCTTGAGCTATGACAGGTTGTAAAAGATGAAATAAACTTGTGGAATTAAAATTTGCTAAAATATTTTGATCATCAAGTTTGTAACTATTATCGTAACCTGAAAATGCTGAAGCAATTTTTTTCTGATTTGATAATGTTCTTTTCAGCAATATCTCGCAATTTTAACATTATATATGTATAGTAACATTTGATATTTAATTGAATTTTTTTAATTAGAGATATGAAATCCTTATAGTATAATGACAGAAAGTTTGAGATATCTGAAATTGACAGCTGAAGAGCAAGAAATTTATCATGTACATCCAAAATACAATTTATATGCAGCAAATATGTTAGGTTCTGTTATTAATATAAAATCTAAAAAATCTGTTGGCATATCAACACCAGCTGGTGTATTAATTTCAGTAAAAGGCGATGATACAGAAAGAATGGAAATGTTTAAAAAAGAGTTTATTTATACTTTGTTTTGCGACGATATTCCAGAAGTACAACGAGTTTCTCGAGTAAATAGCGCAATTGCTGATGATAATATTGAAAATTTATCATTACAAAATGAATTTCAACTTCATCCAGAATTTGATTTATATGAGACAAATAATAAGGGAAATATTAGACATATAAGAAGAAAAAAGAAAGAAAAAAAGTTGTTGGAATTTTGCAGAACAGTGGATATCTTGGTGTTAATGTACGTGGAACAAAAACTAATTTTGTTTATTATCAATCTCATCGTTTTGTGTTTGAAACTTTTAACGGACTAATACCTAATAGTTTAGTTGTTGATCATAAAAATGGTATTCAAACAGATAATCGTTTGGAAAATTTAGATTTGGTTACGCCAAAAGAAAACACAAGACGTGGAATTGGTGGCAGTAATTTTTTAAAATATCCGGCTAAACAAATAATTTCAATAAATATTGAAACTGGAGAAGAAATGAAATTTAAATCACATTTCCTTTTGCCTAGCGAAAGGGATCTGTGTTTCGTGTTATTATACTCGTCAACAATTTTTTGTAAATTGTCAATATATTTACTCGTATTTTTAGCTGTCAAATACTTGTGGATTTTTTTGTTGAGCGTGCGATTAAATCTTTCAACGATGACGCTTTTTCCTTCATTTCCTGTGACATATTTTTTAATGTTATTTTGCTCTAAAAATTGTTCAAATTTTTTATTAAAAAATTCTGCTCCATGATCAGTCCATATTCTATTTGGTTTTCTTTCTGTAGTTGTTATTATTTTTTTTAGCGCATCAGTTATCGATGTCCCTGTTTTATCTGAAACGGGTATACTAAACGCGTATTTACTAAAAACATCTGCAACATTGAAAAGATATCTCTTGTTATCATTAAACTGAGCTAGATTTGAGACATCAACTAAATCTATCGCTCAGATACCATCAACGGCATTTGCGACAACTTTACGTCGCGGAAACTTTTTTGTTTAGGTTTGTGTAGCTCAGACGCTAGCGTCTCTGAGGCAAGATCATCATATAATTCTTTTTTTTCGAGACCTAATTTATATTTTGCTCCAATAAAACCCTGAACCAGCCTTCGGTCAACACGTTCTCGCATATTTACAGGTTTCATATCACGAAGTTCGTCTAACATTACTTTATCGCAGCTGTGTTTATTTTGTTCGCTGTCTGGAAGTTCAATGTCTCTGTAGCAGATATCATGGCGCATTGCTATTACATCAACTTGATTGTTAGGTTCTTGTCCGGGTAGCGGGTTATCGTTCTCGTCAAGTTGTTTATCAAGAGGATTATAAGATCCAGTGTATTTATGGCCTGGCAAGGTCCAACCGCCTTTTGGTTTCGGTAATTTGCCAATTACTTTATGTATATCTATACCTGTTCCTATTACTTCTCTGTTGTTGCATTTCTGACAATATGTAACAATTTTATTTTGCTCAAGACATAAATCTCTATCACACTCGCACTCGCATGTCATTAGCAGCAGGAAGGGTGAACCCTACAACTTTTTTACTCGAGTCGGTGAGCAAAAACATAAGGTTCCTACGTAGGCTGAGAAAACAATGTCAATAACGCTAAACCGAACCTTCTAACCGAGACTATTTCCGTACGGTTGAAAACGGATAATAAATCGTTTGGGTTAGCTCATTTTTGTTATTTTATTGTTGATTTTTTGCTTTTATTTTATAGTGCGTTTAAATTACTCGTTGGTCAATTAATTTTGGTTGTTTTTCACCCTTCCTGCGGCTATAATTAACCAAAGATTTTATCCAGACCTATACGATATCTGGATCTTGGGTCATGTAGATTTATTGTTATAAATCCGAACGGAACAGCCTGTGCTCTTAAAAATAAATTTTTAAATTTGATCATATCCATATCCCCTGAACACCAAGTATAATAAATATTTTTTAATTATAATTATCTACTCCATTAAACACAACTAAAATATTGCAGTTATCTCTGATCACTTTTGGAATTTGTGTATATCGCTGAGTAACATATATCACGTCAGTGTTTTTATGTCTACCGCGAGAAAATATTCTAGCTGGATTTGATTGTTTGTCCAGCATAACGTCATCGTACACCACTAAATTATTAATAAATCCATCTAGGTCATCTACAGATGGGGCTTCATCAATATCGGTAATAAAGTCAACAACATCATTACCGTTTTCATTCAGCAATTTTGCATTTTCATTAAAATCTTTAAGTACTTCGTAACGCCGTTGATCATCTACAGATGGTGCTACCAAATATAATTTATCCCACTTCAGCCATCTCATTATTAGATTAAGCAATAATTGTGTTTTGCATGATCCAGATGGGCCTATTATAATCATTCTAATAGAATTTGGTAACGCTGGATGATGCTTTACTTGTTCTTGTTTTTGTGTCGCAGAAAAGTCAATTATATCCATATAATAAATAACATGGATTTATATTGCATTCGTTGCAGAGCACCTACGTCCACCACTGGATTAACAACAATAACAACGAAGAATAAAAGACGTGCAATTACAGGCAAGTGTGTGAAATGTGATACAAAAAATATAAATTTATTTCATCAAAGACAGGTGGAGATATCGCCGCTTCATTAGGGAAATTACCAGGAGCTCCATGGGCTAAATACCCCGGTGAGAAACATCTTCCTGGATATAATTATTGTGGTCCTGGAACTCGACTTGATATCCGACTTGATGATCAAGATCAACCAAGACCAGGAGAGCATCCAATAAATAAGATTGATCAAGCGTGTCATGTTCATGATGTTGCGTATAAAAGTAAAGATTTACAACAACGGCATCTCGCAGATGTGAAATTGATTCATGCTTTAAATTCTATACCCAATAAATCTGTCAGAGAAAAACTCGCTAGTTTTCTAGTAAAAACTGCCATGAAAGGTAAAATAATGTTAGGGGCTGGTAATTAATTATATAACTATTATAATGGAATCTGTTTATTATAGCTGAAGAGGATATTGGAGAGGCAGATCAGCGATTACTAAATTATCTGAAGCTGCAAAAGTATCACGTTCTGATGCTGCAGCGTGGTTATCAAGACAAGCAATATGGCAGATTTATCTACCACCACCTAAAAAAATTCAGTACGCACATTTTGATGTCAGCACCCCTAATGAAGTTCATCAAGCAGATATTTTATTTTTACCACATGACACCATTAAAACACGTAAACGTCAATCACGCACATACAAATACGCATTAACTGTCGTTGACGTTGCAAGTAGATAAAAAGAAGCGGAACCATTATCAACAAAAACAGCATCTGAGGGAGGTTGCATCTGCGTTTCAGCGAATTTATCAACGTGGTGGTCTACGATGGCCACAATTATTACAAGTTGATCCTGGCAAAGAATTTCTTGGTGCGGTATTATCGTTGATGAAAAAACATAATGTTAAAATCAGACGAGGACACACTGAAATTCATCGTGATCAGGCAATCGTTGAACGATTTAATCGAACACTTGCTGAGTGGTTATTTGGATATCAGTATGCAAAGGAAATATCTACTGACTTTAAGTCCGGGGAGAGATCTCGTGAATGGGTTGCAAGGTTACCAAGTGTGATAGCTGCATTGAATAATGAAATTACTCGTTCAACTTCCATGAAACCTTCTAATGCGATCACAAAAAATATATACCAATACAACGACGTGAATCTTTCTCTCAACCAGTATTAGGTAATGTAACTGTGAGATATTTATATGAACCTGGTGAACTTGAAGGTGGTAAAAAAAAAGCAACCGATCCTATCTGGAGCGTGACCAAACATACAATTTCTAGCGTGGTTAGATCCACTGGTAGACCTGCAATCTACAGACTAGATTCAACTGCTCCTCAACGTGGATTTGTACGTGAACAATTACAAGTAATTCCTAAAGACACACAATTACCACCACCTTCACTTATGTAAATTAGCACCTCTACGTCGATTACATTCAAGACAGGTCAGCATCACATTATCACGTGTATGACCAAGATCACTATTAATTCTGTCTACCATAAATTGTCTTGGATTATTATTCAAATATTGCCACAACATTATTGTGTTGCAGCTTGCACAATGATTATTCTGTCATTGTTTTAGTGTTATAATAAACTCATTATCGATATCAAAATCACAATTATTTTTTTTTTGTCACATTGCTTGTAACCAGATAGTTTTATTCTTATTATGTCATTATTAACAGTTTGATCATTATTTTCTGTAAAATTCATAATAACCCTATGTAGTTGAGATATTCTTCTGACACGAGATACTGCGAGATAGACTAAATTTGACCATTCGATCCGATCATCTACAATCCAGATATTTGTATCAGAAATAGTTAACCCCTGTGAAGAATGGATCGTTATAGCATATCCTAACGTCCACGGCGATTTATCCATACTCAGCGCATTCTCAACAGCATCAACAGCAACCAAAACAATATCATTCAAGACAAGATTTTGTATCCCACCGCCAGGAATTTCAACTTCAATATTCTGTCGTCGAGTATCTACTGGGCGATAACATAACGGTACAGGTAGATCTGAGAATTTTTCTTTATGTAACAGAAATAATTTCTCCTGCAGTTTATCACGAACTATTTTTCTACTTGCAACTATCAAATCAGCAGGTCTCCATAAACTCAAAAAATCATTCATTTTAGTTTCTGGAATTCCTTTACGCACTATCTCACATTGTATTTTATCTGGCTGTAATCTGATTAACCTTTTAAGTTCTTTCAGTGGTTCATCAATAGCTCTATGGTCATCATTTATTTCTTCATAATAATCTACATTATTCTTCAGTCATTCATGTGATGACTGTCCAATAAAGGGTGGTGGTTGACCATGATCAACACATTATTACAGCAGTATTCTTTGTTAATAACCAATCAAGAAATGTTTTTAATATTTCTAACGGTACTGTGTCTATCTCGTCCCATATAATATATTTAGGCATGTATTTCTCACCCATTCGTTCAGAAATCCATGTATCTCCGCACCATCTGAAGAAACCATGGTATGTACATGATTTTACTCCTCATTCTTTTATTTCTCTGGCGAGTTTATGTGTCGGTGTCAATACAATTATATCTGAATGGTTGTTCAGGAATAATTTAATCGCACGATTTGTTTTACCTGAACCACCGCATCCGTTAAGATAAACAGTCTTATGTCTAGCCACTTGATTATTATTTCTGTAATATATTTCCTTAATTTCAACGTCGGCAGATTCAGAATAACTAAGTATATTTTCTTGTTTTATTCTCCATGATCCCCATTCACCATTACCAAGTAGCGGTTTTAACAAATCTGTATATTTTGTATGTATATGAAACGAATCCGTAGCGACTCTGACAGCATAGCGAGGAAATCTATTTATCATAGACAGTAGATTTATCGAAACATAGGCTAGCATTGAAGATCTTAAATGAGTAAATTGCGGTGAGTCACCATCAATATAGCTCACAATTGTACCTAGTTTGGTTCCGTCTGATAAATAAGCATTACATCGGCTTATAAATGTGTTTTTTTTCCGTTGTATCAGCGATTATAAAATCGAGTTCAGCATCGTCCATAATCAATCTTGTACAGTGTCTTTTATGATCATATGCTCCTCCTTGAGTAAATTTACCAATTATCTTTCTACCGATATCTTTTGCAACTTTCTCATCATGCTCATCTCTGCAATTACGTATATTATTAGTAATTTTAATAATGTCACCTTCATTGAGATCAGGAAATTCTCTCCTGACATCATCGATATTAAATCTATCCGGTTCTGGTAACCAAACATGCTTCTGTGAACTAAACGATATAATTGCTCACTCAACTGTAATGATATTAAAATTCCAGCATCAAGTATATATCGCAATAGTACTATTGGAAACCAACATTTTTTCTGAAAAATGTCTTCCAAACTAAGCATAAGTAATCGGATGGAGATCTTCTGTAAACTCGAATGATTCTATATAGGCAAATCCGGTTAAGTCAAAATCTGGTAAGGGTCCGTTTATCGCAACTCTGGTCATTTCATGTGATGGATGTCCAAATCTCTTAAAGTATTTAGAACATCCTCCGTATCCAAGAAAACTCCTAGGATAACATGCTACCATATCAACTGAGATAACGTCGTTATACTTGTATTTAGTATTCCATAATCCACCGTGTCCATATTCTATACAACTTTTCTGGATATCTTCAATAAATTCTGATCGTGTCGGTTTCCATGCATTTTTCTCCTGAGCGAAGTGACCAGCAACTGATGGAACTGCAAAACAATTATTCAGTAATTGTCTAACTTTGACATCGTCAGAAGTATATTTCAGCGCAAGATGTTCCATTTCTACATGAAGAGATTCTATACCATAAATATCACCATTAGGCCGTACAAACTGATCAAAATAATCATATTCTGAACTTTGAAACAGACACAGGGTCACTTTTTCTGATATTTTTAATAAAATCAAATATATGACCATCATAAATTTTAACCGTTCTGTCTCGTGGAAATATTGTTACAGCATTAGTCCATGCATGTGCATTGTGATCAATAATATCTATCGAAGCTCCTCTTGATTCACATTTCGATTTATATAAAATCTCTCCTGTTAACGTCTTCATTGTTATTGGAAATTTTAATATCTTTCCCAGCTCAGCAACATCTTTAATAGATGCTCCAGTATCTTCAACTGCTTCTGCCCATGTATTTATTTTTTTACGTCGTAAATCTGTTAAACCATTACCACGGATCGCGTTTGTGAAATGTTCTGTAACTCGTTCAGCTACACAGTTTATTCTTGACTCGGACAGTCTCATCGGTTTGAGATCCGCAACGCTAGGTTTATTATTCAGCTGATATATTGCATATACAACCGCAGTCACAGGGTAACTTTGTTCATAATACGGTTTGTCAATACCAGTCAGTATTCCGGGTTTGGATTTATTACTCAAGATGACAATATTATTTCCCGACAGCATACGGACTGGATCACGCTTGTCACGAATAATGCAAGTATCGTCGTCTGTCCTTACAATAAATTTATTAAAATAAAATATTTTTGAACGTCAAGGTGGTTAATAATCATTCTTCCTCGTTTGTCATTCATTATAGTATCGACAATATTTCCGATCCTAAATGTTGACCACACATGAGCCGCACCGTTGTCACGAAATTCCTTCTTGGCTTCACGGATACGTTCGGTTATATCCTCATTTGTTAAGGCTAGATCTTGCATTGAAACACTAAATTTATTTTCTGATAGTCTGTCAAGATCAAATCTAGTTCCCACTGAGACTGCGGAAGGCTCAATGATAGATAATTCTTCCATTATAATTAAGACAAATATTTAAATTAAATTTTAGTATATATATATATATATATATATATATATATATATATATATATATATATATATATATATATAATGATTCAAACAAAGAATCGATGTATTTGGCTCAAAATTGGATATACTTCTCCTTGTAACAAAGCATGCGTGAATGAATTCTGCTGCTACCATATGCAAAGCGTTAAAAATGGGAGTCTGGGACCAAAACCATGTATTCAATGTGGTGTTGGAGTCAGAGGAAAAACTCAGTTATGTATAAAATGCGGCGGTAAAAATATAGAGAATTAAAACGATATTATGACAAAAAAAAATAATATTTTGACATTGTCAGGTAAATCTCTTATAAAAACCGTAGAAGATTATCTGGCCAGATTTCAAAACAATGATTTAAACAAATAATATTATATATAATGATTGAAACAAATCAGACTCATGATGAAATGATCGACAATGATATTATAAGAAAATTGAAAATTGAGTACTATGAGAAACACGAATTTGTTAAACATCCAGTATATACAAATTACGAAGCATCCCGAGATGGTGTAATCAGAAACTGCAGATTGAAAAAACCAGTCGGTAGTATTAATAAATTTGGTTATTTTAAATTCAATACCAGTGTAGATAAACATCATTTATTTCATAAATTCATCTACGAGTGTTATTTTGGAATCGTTAAAAATGGACTCGTAACTGATCACATTGATGAAGATTCCAAAAATAATCGGTTATCTAACCTGCAAGCTACTACACAGAGTCAGAATTCTGCACGTGGAAATACAGGAAGGTGTAAAGTATTTAAAAAGAGAGCTATTAAATCCGTAAATACAGAATGAGGCCAAGAAATAACTTTTCCATCAATAAACGCAGCTGCCAAATATTTTAGCATACATCCACAATCAGTACAAAATGTTGCGAATAAAACATACAAATCTGCATATTCAATAAAATATGATCAGTCGATAATATTTGAATATATCTAACTCTGTACTCTTAATAAATAAATATTTTTTTTTAATACTGTATATAGTTTGACTCTGTCAATTTTGTCAGGGGTTTTGTTTAGCCACAATTACAGTCAGGGGTCCACCTTCACTGTCGCTGCTCTCAGTGTCACTTTCATTTTTGACAGAATCAAATAACATAATCTTTCTCAATTGCATTACACGATTGTCCACAATCTTTTTTCTTTCGTACTCGTGAGACAATTCGGATCTAATCTTTTCGATTGAACTTGCAAGAGGTGCAAATAGTTTCACCTGTGTGTCGTTTACCATTGCCAAGGATTCTAACATAGACTGATAAATTGATTTCACGAATTTATAATTGGATGGCAATGTGTATTTATTGTCGAATTTTTGTTGTTGTAATAATTCAAAATCACACATAATTTTCTGAGGATCAAGATTATCAGATATTTTTATTCCGTCATGTTTTATTTTTTTAATAGCAGAAATAATATCATTAACGTTTTCATGGTTAATTATATAATAAATATTTCTTTAAAATAAAAATATTCACAAAACATATAATCACAACACAACCCCATATGAGCTCCTAGATTGCCAAACAACGTTCTGGCAAGCTCAGGGGCATTCGAAATATATCCCCATGTGAACTCCTAGGTTGTCAAACAGCATCCTAGAAAGCTCAGAGGATATTCGAAATTAGACGAAACAGATTTATACAGACTCAACCCCCATGTGAACCCCTAAGATGTCAAACAACATCCTAGAAAGCTCAGAGGGTGATCCGTAATTTTTATTAACGACACAAACGCAACACATAAACTTATCCTAAACTTATCCTAATGGACGGCACAAACACATAAACTTATCTTAATGAATATATGATTGTATGATTATGATTATATACATATGATTATGATTATATACATATGATTATGATTTTTATTATACTTTTTGCGGACGGCACAAACACATAAAGTTATC
>JAECUM010017638.1:0-53038 GCA_016617855.1 Megalonaias nervosa
ATATCCTTCAAAACATAAGGACGTATGACATCGTAAACTACCACGCTCTTGTGATGCTTTCCAAAACCCATGTGTCTATTTGATATAAATGCTTATTTACATTGTATACAATCCTAAAGTCAGTTTAAAAAAAGGATATTATTTATATATAACATCCCCCCTCCAAGCCTAAAGATTTAACCTTTCCTACGTTATTTTATCCTTTAAATCACAAGGATTTTATGGGATCAGTGATTACTTGCACGTTTTTCTATAAATTTATTGGTTTCCGTTAGATTTCAATAGAGAGGATGGACATTTATCATTGCCCTGTTTCATGTTACCAGGTAATACGGCCAAGATGGTTGAATGGGCTTAACTGACTCCAGTCGTTTTTGTGACACACTCTTATACCTAAAAACTGGCATGAAGTGAGACGTGGTGCCTCTTCTAATGCCAGATACAGTAAAAGTTAATCCTTTTAAGACTATGCTCATCTGTGATCGAATTTTGGTGGTAACTAAGGGATTTGTGTATAAACCACAAAGGATGGAATAGACTGGTTCACAGATTAAAATTATTCTACCCTTTTAAAAATGTGCAAATCCGACTACCAAGGTCTAATTTCGGGTTCTCACGGCAAGGACGAAAGAGCTTATTATAACGTTTTTTGACAAATAGCTCATAATAACACAAGTCCGACGATTTCAGTTCTACTGAACCCTTGATGTTTTCTCTTAACTGGTATTTAAGTAATGAATACTACCATATGTATAATTAGGAATCAAGAGATCTTAACGGACGTGCCTTAAAGATTTTAAGTTAGCTCCACAGTTTTAACAGCTTCTGTGCATTGGTTCAGTCATAATGATGATGCATGTTTACCTTCCGTTTCAGTCGTGTGGGCTTGCGTGCGTGTGTGTGCTTGAGTGTTTCAACAAGACCAGTCGGAGTAAAAATCCATTAAAATTAATTACGGCAGAAACACATCAGCTGAATACAAATTGCAAACAGTTATCATTTCAAAAGATATTTAATCATAACATAGAAACGCCAAGAAAAGCAGAAACTAAAAAATCGTAAATAATGTAATAAATCATTCCAAAACACAGACTCTGGATTTAAAAACTTGACATCAAGAATTCCATACCATATTTGTTTTCCAACTTGTTTTGCTATTACTTTATACAATGATATCAGTGATTGATTGATTGATGATAAGTAAGGGCATCATGTTTTTGTTTGAACGCATTTACATGTCTCCGTTCATGGCAGGGTTAAAATGTTCCGGTTGTTTTAAGACCTTATTGACAATAATACGGGATTGAGATTGTCACGCCTCGTATTTATTATTATTATTATTATTAGTAGTAGTAGTAGTAGTAGTAGTAGTAGTAGTAGTAGTAGTAGTAGTAGTGGTAGTAGTAGTAATAGTAGTGGTAGTAGTAGTAGTAGTAGTAGTAGTAGTAGTAGTAGACGACTAAGAAACATTGATACTTTTTGATGGGTGCGACGGACAGTAGATAATCGACTGAATTTTCACAACTATAAAGAAGTAACATGCTGTTCTATTGCATTATGCTAGCGAAGACATTTCAATGTTAAATAGATTGGCAGACAATCAGCATTCAGAACGAGCATGTAAGAAGACTGATCATGAGTCCGTCTTAAAATCCTCAAATTGTTCTCAACGTATGCACAATTCAGATCACACTTAGCCAATGTGAGGATGGAGAATTCTATGGATAAGACATTTACTTATGGACTATTGCCAACCAACTCTTTAAGAGTAAAATTTATGAACATTTTTAATATTTCTGGAATATTTTCTAACTTAAAATTCATTTGCTTATGTGTTCAAATGTGATGATAATTCAAATATTTATGAATTTTATACTGCTGCGTCAAAAGTAATATTGGTTTGAATACATGCTATTAATTGAATATGATAACTTTGCAGTTGTTTCTACATCCTTATATGAACTAGCCATCGAGAATAATCTCCATGCAGCTTCCAAACACCTCTGTTCATACATTTGGTTCTGTCTGCATTCACTACACGTAACTCAGAAGACATGTAGTCTTTAAAAATGCAGCGAAGTATGACAGAGAAGACTCGCTTCCATCTTATATATCTACTTCCTCTCATTAAAGATCATATTAACTGAGTGTGTGCTCATTTACTGTATGTCATTTGACTTAAACTTTATAGCACCATAACCACTAATCCTTACAGTCATGGCCCTGACCAAACACTGATAATTGGGGTACACTGTGTGCCAAAATCAGTTCCTTCTATTTCTTGCAAAATCCATCCATTTTTGGACTTTTAGCACGATGAAAAGATGAAAACGAGGCTATCGGTGCTTAGTAAGAATATATACTATGATCTCTGACATTATCATGATACAAGCTGACTCAATTATCATGATACAAGCTGACTCATACAATGCTGAAAATTAAATTTAATGTCATAAAGTTAAACAGAAGTTCGTACATATTACAATTTAATTACTGTCCAGTTTTCTAAAGTATGGACCACAGTCGTGTGAATTTTCAGCTCTGTATAATAAGTACTGTCTCAGAATGAGAGATCAAAGAGACATACCACCCTCAAATAAGAACTTTCAATCAGGCCCAGGGCCACAGTTATTTTTGGTCTATTTTATGTTTAAGCATTCAAACCCTATGTCACTTTTACCATAACAAATAGACCTATATTACTTTTTGTTACACATTGATCATACTTAATCCAATAAATCCTGTAAGGTTTTTTAATAGGCTGACCAGCTCCTTTTCGTGCATTATTAATGTAAACAAATTGTTCGTGAAGGAAGTAACGAAAAAGCGTCTACTTGACCCAGAAAGCAGGGACATGTTACATCCTAATGTTTTCATTAAACCACAAGCAAATGCAACATTCTGTACAGTTTTCTTGAAGTTTCGGGTCAACTCTTTGTTAATTATTACATTAAATAACCTTATCACATAAGTCATTGGCAAACAGACCATGATAATAAGGCACTATTTATTCAGAATATCGTCTATATATCCATTCATCCATCCATCCTTCCATCCATCTATCTATCTATCTATCTATCTATCTATCTATCTGTCTATCTATCTATCTATCTATCAATATATCTGTCTATCTATTTATCTATCCATGCATCTATCCATCAATCTGTATTTCTGCTTCTAGCAAAAGTTGAAAGAGAAAAGCCAGTTTGGGTTCCAGAAATAGATCAACATATTACAATGGCATTAATTGCCATCTTGTATGATAACTAAAAATAGTATCCAGTAAAATATATATATATATATATATATATATATATATATATATATATATATAGTATATATATATATATATATATATATATATATATATATAGTATATATATATATATATATATATAAGTATATATATATATATATATATATATATATATATATATATGCAAGTGAATGATGTGCAATAGGGTAATATAATTACAAAAAACCACATTAATAAATAAACGCTTTGTGATCAGTTATGGCGAAATGACATATCTGACAGGAGATGTACAATAGACAGTGTTATACAAAGTTGATCTATTACGATGAATCTGTGAGAGAAAAAAATAAATACATTTTCCTAACTAAATCTTGCACTCAGTTTTCAGAATATTTGAAGCTAACATTAATTTTGTTTATAACCTAATGGTAAACTGCCAATAAAGAAGGAAGAGTGCAAGAATGCCTGTGCATATTGCTAGGACTAAACAGATTACCAGCAGATTAGTACATAGACAACATGGCTTTTCATTTCATGAAATTATAGACATTCAAAATCAGTAATGAACACAGACAATGACGATCGTAAGAGGAGTTCACATACTTTGCTTGTATTTGTAGAGGCAATTTCATATCATGACTAAGTTAAAAGAATATTAATGTGCGGTATGGGGTATGGATAACACAGTTTTAATTGTGACAGTAACTACGATACGACAACATACCACTGCAAATGAAGACTTAAAGTGGTGGCATGCTTAAGTGGTGATCTACATTATTGCTGTCTCATACATGGTAACTTGTATGTACGGCCTGTTTTCACGTCCATGTTTAAAATATCGGTATGATCTACAAAATGGTATTTCAAGATATGTCGAATGGTGATGCTAAACTTATTTTATCAAATTATAAAAATGCACCATATATCAAGAAACATCGAAATAGAAATATCAGTTTAACTTCAATATTTCATAAAGAGACTGAAAAAAAAAGATTATAAAGTTTGCAGAATGAAAACGAGTTTCTTGGTTTCTTTCTTACAAGCAGCATTTCAGCAATTCGTTACTATAAGATAAATATCGTTTAGGTATACTATCAACTCGAGAAGAGGGGGAAAATGTTAATGGAGAGAAAACAAAAACAAGGAAACAAACATTAAAAAATTAAAAATAAATGGAATTGAGGTGGGTGTATTTCTATACCAATTGATCTAATTTCTGTAAAATATGTCGATAAAGATATACCTTCTCCGACTATGCCTCATAAAGGCATGAGATTTAATTTTCAAGTATTTATGCAATGTAATATTGCTTACTCCAACTAACAATTCTCTCTATGGTATCCCATTCTGTCTTTCTTCCTCTATGTCTCCCATTATTTCTATCTTGTAAATATTTTATGTATATTTTCAAAATTTTTGCAAAATCCTTCATAACTTCCCATGTAGTAATTTATTTTCATTTTCTTTTTACCATTAAAAATATTGATAATTTCGTAATAATTTTTATTACTAAGTGTTGAAATTAGTACAACGAATAAGTGAACTTTACATACAAACTACTGTCACGGCCAGTCATGCAATATTGCAACGTGTTTAAGGCCGATGTATTGTCTCGGCTTTGAAAGAACTCTACGAAATGATTTCAAGATCTGCGAATACAAGAATGAAGTAATAATCACAGTCATGGACAGAAATGCTATACAAACAACTGAAACAGGCAGGGAGACAGGAAGAATGAAAGAACGGGCGGAATAAATTCGTAAGAAAAGTACTGATGATGAAACAAAAATAAACTATAACAGGTTTTGGATGAAAAAAGAACAACAAACCACACTTTCTTAAACTTTGATTACCTACTACCAATTCAAATTTATTACATACTCGTACAAACATACGGTCATTTCAGACAATGTTTTAAACAGTTTAGTTCTGTCAAAATGGACTAAACACTTCAGCAAAAGTCCCAAGGCATATTCCGTTTTGGGGTCTTAGCGTTTGACATGTACCGCAATCGTCAATATGGGAACGATACGTCAACGTCAAAACTACACTGTGATATAATTTACAACAAACAATATACTTTAGCCACGCTAAGTATCCCATGCTTTGTGCTCCATTTAATAACCCCACTTGGTGTGAGCACAAGTAAATTGACACCAATAAGTCTCATTACCCTACCTCTTACGCCGCCAATAGCCACCCATCCCTTAGGCTTCACAATTGCATGTACATTTTAAAGTAACACGTTATATTTACTCAAATCTGCATGAATTTGAATTAACTTCTGATGAACATTCCTAGAGATCACTTTCTTTACGCATTTAAAATCAGTCATTGTAAATATGGACATTTATAGAGTATATGAATGTTTTAAAACTGTATACTACATATATATCCTACTTGCTCTGTGGTGCCACGACAGAATTTGCTGTCTAGGCACTGAGAACTGCATACATTTCTGAATGTGTCACGAGTTAATTTTATGATACAGAGTTGAAATCTGATAATCGTATTTGGTTTATATTATTTTTGAAACTACAAACAATCTGTCAGCATATCTGCCTTTTTACGTTGAGATATAACTACCTTTGTCGTGCCTAATAATTACTGCCCCAAAACGTTAAAAAGGTCTTATTACATGCAAAATCAATCGTTAAATGACAGTGAAATATTTGTCTTTTACACTAAAACTTCTTTATATGTTTCTTGACAATTTTTAAATACTGCAGAACATTGGTGCTATCATGGGGAAATATATTAGATCAGTTAACTGAACATCTCTTTCCCTCTCCAAGGGGACATCAACGTCAAACTACATAAAGATGTATGCAGCATTTTAATTTGTTTTGACTTACACCCTTTGCTACTAAAGTGCATACTTTTATCAATGATAAACAGTGCATCCCGCAATCTAAATTATCTCAACGCGTATCAGCCAAGTTGTTTATTCTGGCCATCATTGCTAGGTAGCTGGTTACTGTCGAAGTCTGGATTCAAAAGAATATATAGTTAGACAGGCAACTGAAAACCGATTCGACCGGTAATGAGTTACGCTCGGTCATTCAGTTCTTACGGAAGAAGTATCTGTGTGAGCATGCGTGACTTGAAGACGATATATCATATAATACATACAAACATACGTACTGTCATGTATATTTAATTTAATTGTTTGTTTGTATGTTAGTTCTAAACATTTTTATTTCATTACATGCTATTATAATGTAATATTATATGTTGAAGGTGACCTTGTCCAAAACTGAGTTCTTTTCTGCTTCACCTGACTGACTTTTTATTTATTTCATTTCATTTATGTCAACAACTTATACATAGCTACATTATTCCCTATGTATATGAGCTTAATATCAGGATTATTATTCAGGTAAACAAGAAGGGATAAATAATTTTGTTATGGTCAGGTTTTTGGAATTTCCTAAGTGAATTTTACAGGTTATTGTGTTGTAAGTAAACAAGGCTCATTAGATCATTCTTGAAGGTTTCTTTCAATTAGGTAAAGTTCTTTTAGAAAATACTAATTTTCACCTGAGGTCAAGTAGAGAACTATATAATATTGTAATTGAGAGGATTTTGCCATTCGTGCTTTAACATCTAGCACTTTCAAGTTGTATTAAGTTGTGACCAGTGTGGGCTGAATTTTATTTTCTTCAAATTATTGAATTCAAGTGATTATTTTCTCTGGAAATAAAAACGTGCTCTGATAAAATTCTCGGATAAAGACATCCACTGAAATTTATTCTGAGTTCAAACCTGGAATTATATTTCTGTGATTCAAGAAAAGACTGTTGATGCATCAATACTTCAATAGCTACCACAGACACGTCATCGACTTCAGTTTTGAGATATTTTCTGGACTTTTACTGAATTTTATTTAGGACTTTAAATTACTAGACTTGTGTCTGTAATTCTTGGATTATTTTGGGATTTAATTCGCAATACCGTAAGTTGTTTTTTCTCATTTTCAGTTTTTATTCTTGGGAAATAAATTATTTGTTAAATTTTGCAAAGCTTGTTGTCTTTCGCTCTTTTCTGTTACTTATTTTAAGAGCATAGACTCGTAACACATACATACATACATACATACATACATACATACATACATACATACATACATACACACACATACATACATACATGCATGCATGCATGCATGCATGCATACATACAGACATACATGCATGCATGCATGCATGCATACATACATACATACATACATACATACATACATACATACATACATGCATGCATGCATGCATGCATGCTCAAAACAAACTTCAAAAGCAGAAGCCAATAGTTATTCCGAACTTCTGTTATAAAGATAAGGGGAATCTCCAAATCTAAAAATGGAAGAAAGAAAGAAGAAATAAGTGAAAAATAATATGTACTAATGAAAATTATATCGCGATAAAGTTATGCGTGCAGGTTTTAGTGGATGAATGTCATGAGGATGGTGTAGCAATAATACTAATACTAAGAATAATACATGTAAGGTTTTACGAAAGCTTTTCTTTGGTGGAGGAGAATGCTGAGAATATTTACTTGGATACCTCAGTGAGTCTTTGACACGATCGACTATTAGAATTATGCAGTTCCCTATCTAGCGTGGTACCTGAAGATATGGCATATTCGTCAGATATACAAAGTGGAACGTGTTACGTGACTGCTAGGAAATGATGACTCTTACAATCTATGTATTAAGTGCACGCACGTTAAAAAATAAAAAATATTCGATTTTGTTTTCTTGTTCTTTTGATCACTACCATGCAGTAAAACCTGATCGATTTTAAATCTTTGTAGCCAACAGCTGCGTGTAAATTAAATTCTTCAAAGACATAATATTCGATGTGTGCTTTTCTGGGTCGTTTTTCTCTTATCTATCTATCTATCTATCTATCTATCTATCTATATATATATAGTATATACTGCTATATATATATATATACATAGGTATATATATATATATATATATATATATATACTTATATATATATATATATATATATATATATATATACCGGACAAACATAATACAATAGTATCCACAAGCAGATGTTACAACTGGCTGTATTTGATTAGATGAGTAATTTAGTTTTTAAAAATATATTTTTTCATAAGATCACTTGGAAGAAGTCCAAACGAATTAAAATAAGTATCACTGTAAACAGTGACCCAGTGAGTACCAGATCCATCATTGAAGTTTTGTATTATTACGATACACGAACCACCTGCTGGTACATTAATTAAGTCATCTTTAAAATATACTCCGTGAAATCCTTTCTCGACGACAACGTCGTCAGATTATAGTTTTTCTAGTATATCAAAATTACTCAACGCGGACGCTAACGACTTCGTCGTCATCAGCTTCTGGTCCCTGGTAGAGTCATTCCGCGTCCAACCCCTAACAGATTTGGCAGTAGACTGCCGGCTGGCCCCGCTTAAAGTGGAGCGGAAGGAAAAATTCCTCCTTATTTAATTTTTTGTGTTGTTGACATCGGCGAACACTTTGTCGCAGGCGTTGCCGCCCGCGTTGACGTTTTCTTTTTTTTTTAGTTTTTGGCGATCTTGCCTTTTGGCGATTTTGTTTTTCTAGCTGGCACACAAAATTTACACAAGTTGTTTGATACCATCTCCGGAGACAGCTTCTTTAGTTGCTCCTGATGATGCTGCTAGTCCTAGTGTCCCTAGTACATGTATTAGTTTTGGTATAATGGTTCTGGCTATAGTTGCAAATGCTGGTCCAAGAAAGCCGCCGTTGACGACAAGGTCATTTGCGATTGCCGTTATTTGCGCAACAGACAGTTTAAGAACGATTGAGTTTATTGATTTGTTGTTGCGTTAACATTAGTTTGATTGCTGTTTTATTCGACTTTGTCTCCGGAGACGATGTCTCTGGAGATATCTTTAAAGAAACAGAACGGCGTTTAGCTACTGCTGTTGTTATTTTTCAACTTGACCTTGAGTCAGGTATATTTCTGTAGTTGCGTATTCTGTTTTCGTTATATTTTATTTTGTAATATTTTTTTATACTTGTACTGTCATTTTACCTTTTACCGCGTCGATTGTCAAGAATCTGTAGCTGGAAGCAAGCGCGTATGCGTCAACTGAAGCTACTGGAACGTCTCCAAGCGTCCAAGTTACTTTTATGTCAGCGGTTGATCCAATAAGTCGATCGGAATGTCTTGATACGTGAAAGGAAAAGATCGGATAAAGCATACGAAATTCTTCAATGTTAATCTGTGATCCATCGTCAGCGTCTTGTTATTTTTGCATTGCTTCCATCAAGTACATAAACGCTCTTGTAATATTCCCTGTAGCGTCCGCCACAAAATTAAATTCTATTGCTCGTTCTGGGTATTGTTTTGAGTTTATTCTAAGGAATATTCTTCTAACGTCTGATTCATCGAATGTAGCATTGTTTTGTAGTTGATTAGCGCGTCTAACTTGTTGTTGAAACACAACAAACACTTGTCTTGGCAATTGTTCGCTCGACGTTGTTGTAACACTCCATGTATAATCGGTTGCGTTAGGAATAGCTATCTGATATATTTTATGCTGTTGGAAATAAAACTTTCTTGTGCATGCTTCCAACGTTGCATTAATTTCTACTGACTTAGTCATCGATGGAACAACTCGTGGCATCCACATGCCAATTTCGTAATCACAAATTGTGCATCCGCTACTCCAGCGGCGTGTATTATACAATCGTTTTGTTCCGCTCGATCTAAAAGAAGAGTATTTTTTATGATGCCACGAAATACTTTGTTGTACTCGCGACAAAATCCAAATATCATGCTAAGCGGCAACATCATTGTTTTTTGGCGTGATCCAGCATCATTATATCTTCTGTTACGTGTACTAATAACACCATTGATTATATTCAACATGACGACAGCATTATCAGCTGCAGCTGGCGGTGTTAAACCAAGATTATTACACGCTTGCGTCAGAGAGTTTCTCACAGCGGCTTCATCTGCTGACACACCTATTCGCTATAAGAAAATTTCTAACAGTCATAAGATCTGCATTAGCGTCAGCACCGTGTGTAAAAGCACCACCTGAAATAGATTCGCCCGAAAGCAGCTAAACCTTTTCCAGTGCATTTGAAGCACATCATATTTGTTGCGATTGATTTCGAATAATCATCGCTGAATGAGACGATGTTTAGTATTGTACTTGCAACCGGCAAGTTCATCGAAATATCTTCTACTGTTTGATTGGCCAACTGATATCGTGCGCTTCTAAACAAGCTCCAGCCATTATTAACAAGTGCAGTTTCCGTACCAGCTGCGATATCACCACCAGCTGCGGTTAATATTCGTCCACGAACGAGTACCGCTTTGTGCGGTAACAAAAACACCTCTTCGTCTCTGGTATTAAAAGTTCGAACACCAGCGTTATTTGGTTCGTTTGAGTTTTCGTCTAGATATTCGACGTACTCAAATTCTGTTGCTGTATCGTCGGTAATACAATCCTCGGCGAGATCAAGATAATTTTTAACTGACATTTATTTATTTTATAATCGCCACACAAAGTTATATGGCGCAATATTATGTGGCACAAGATTACGACATTAAAATATTGCAATTGATGATTCAATCGGTCTTGGGTTTTTTTACTAACTTACGTATTACCTCTTCACCTCGCGGTGATAAATTTTTTTTTTCTAGTAGCTATCACAGCTCGTTTTGTTTCTTTTGTTGGTGCAATATCTGATATTGCTTGTTTTATTTCTGTCACAGACGGCGTAGGTGTCGGGCCTTTGTCGGGCCTTTAATTGTATCAGCGATCTTTTGTCCGACTTCCGTTCCAGCTGCGGAAGCGGCGCCTGTCGCAAAAGCATTTGATCTACCAATCGCATTTGGAGCTACTCTATGTGCGATTCCTGGTATATTCTCGACTAACCTTGTAAATGTTTCCGAAAAATCCACCTACAATTTTCCTTCGATACATTTTTTTTTTATTTCATCGTTATTGTTAATCTCTACACAAATTTCACAAAGTGACGTTGACTACACGGTCAAGCGCCAAAAGCAACGACTACGTCATCGAGCGTAGGTGTAAGTAGTAGGTGACGATTTCGTTATTAAGATCTAGTTGTCGCCCTGATTGATCTGTTAGTTGCATAGTTATACTTGTTATCTGATTTTCAAGATTAATCGGATAGTATATTATTTGCCGAGGAGTAACTTGCATTAACGATTCTGGCGGAACATCTGGCGAAAAGCTGTATATGGTTTGACCTTTATTCACCAACGCTGAATAAGATCCTACTGCAAAAGAGCAATTAATTAAGATCGTATTTACTTGCGTTATGTTAACTGGGGTGTCTCCATCGTACGATGTACTTTGTTCTGCAACACTGCCGTATTGTTTATGATCAAGTCCTAGCACCGACGCAATACTAGTCGCTGATGTAAGGTAGATTATCAAATTGTTTTTAACGTGATCCTAGCTCGGAGTTAGCTCAAAATTGTCTCAATCACCTCTATTCTTTGTTAATAATTCTTTAATCTTTTTATTGAGATCCGTTACGTTATAGGCTTCTAGTGGTATTTTAAACGATACCCACGAGCCAGGATTAAATGTAAAGTCGTCGTTGACGTTCGACTTTATATTTGCCATAGAATGCCATACTGTAGCAGAAATTAATCCAATTTCGTACTGTTTACCAGGATCTAGTTCTACTGGTAGATAATAAGTAACAGAAAAGTTTGTGCTCGACGACGCTACAACGCTAGACGAATAGAGTAATAATGGTGTCGATGATAGCATTTTTTATTTTCTAGTGTTTTATAATATTTACGCAATAAGATCGCGGTGTAAAATTTCGTATTCTGACGATGTGAGTAACCTGTTTGATCGAAGGTGATCCAATATATCGATAATTTCGTTGTCGAATTCCGTGCTTTTGTTACCAGCTTCTTTTGATGATATCAGCACCATATGTCGGTCACCCATTTCCGCGGTTGATGTAAACATTTTCATACCTGATCCAGTTGTGTTTTTTTTTCCCTCTGGTTTATATTTTATTTCGGTCATTATCGTACTTATCAAACAGTCTTTTAAAGTTCCGATTTGGGGGGTATTCTTTTTTTCTGGTCCTATACTGCTTTGCTGCTGTACTTAAAGTATCAGCAATAATTCCGTCTCTCATTATATCGTACAAGAGCAGTAGTTCATCTCCTGCTTTAGTTTTTTAATCGTTTCTTCAGCTGCCAAAAAAAAATCATTATATTTTTTTCTTAAAATTCCTTGTAGTTTGTTGTAATCATCGTCTTTCCATGATCAAATGTTCATAAGGTCGTTAAGTATTTCTTTTTCCAGATATCTTTTGATAAAATCAAAGAGTTCGGCATCTTCTATTTTTGCCCTAGTTTTTGTTTCTCTAAAGTCTTATCTGATTTTTAATAGGCATTATTTCTAAGGTAGCTTCAGTCATTCTTTTTTGTTCCTCAAATAATTCTCTAGTTTGTTTTGACACATATTCTATTAACCTCTTTAACTCAGCAAGATTAAACGTCAATCTTGCTGTTGAAGCGCAAGAAGGTTGTTTATTAATCTGTTAAATTCAGCTTGACGTACAACAGGATCAGCAATAGTACTCACATGTTCCTCCACAATTGTTTTAGTTTCTTGTTTTAATCTTTCTCCGAGTAAACCTAACAAGCCTTTTTCTTGCAATGTTTTAAGCTCGTCTGCAGACAATGTTGATATTTCTGGTTGTTTGCCAAGTACTGCTTCGGTAACTGGCTTAAAAATTTTGGTGGTTTCTTCTTCTGCTTGAACTTGTCCTCGACGTTCTTCTTCCACCTTCTTCTCAACAGCAGCTTGGGATGCAGCAAATTTCTTCAGTAATTCAATTTTCTGATGATAATCCATTGTTATTTCTATACGCTTTATAAAATTCGTCTAGAGAAATTTATCAATACAACAACGAAACATCTTAGCTGGATCACTCGCTAGCTTATCAAATAAGAAAAAGTTATATTTGTCTTTGTTTGCTTGATGATATAATTCAATAAATTTATCTTAGGTCACATCACCGCATTGTTCGTTTGCACTGTTTCTCACATCAATATTGTCAAATCCAGGAAACAATATAAAACATCCTGTATTTCGTCGTATAAACCTGTCAACGTTATAAAACCCCTGCGCGACAATGAAAAGTAAGATTTAATCTTATTCATCTCCTCATTGTTCAACGAAATATCGTCAATTACAATTATTGTAAGCTCGGACGAATCAAGTTCATTAACAGGAACTAAATCTTCTGGTTGTTTGATCATAAATATATCTTCACCTGCACCAAACTCATCGCAAAGTTTATCGTTATACTCGCTTAATAATTCGTATTTATCTTGTTGTGGATTTATTGTGTAGATGTACACCCGATCGTAGTTAAAGTTGTTATTGAGCAAAAGATTTAATAAAGGATTTGTTTTACCAGATCCTGTACGACCAACAATACGATAATGACAATCTGGAAGTTCGTTGTTGTGCTTATTTTTGACTAATCGTTCGATATCAAAATTTAATATTGGTGTATTTTTCACCGATGACTGCGTCATTGTTATATAATTTTATGTTATATATTTTATGTAAATGAGTTATTACACAAAATTTTGAACAACACTCACAGGATCTATTTCCGCTGACGAACCAACAATAACTGATACATCTGCGTTCGTCAAGAAAACGAGTAATACTATGACAGGTAATTTATTGATGTCAAATCAACGAGTACTTGGTTTAGAAGTATGTTATCCACCACCAAAGGTTGATCTTACTCAAGCGGTAAGTAACTCACAGCTAAAAACGATCGACGATAACAAACTATCATTGACAGAAGAAACGTTAAACGGTAACTTGGATATGTCAGGAAAAAAATTATAAATTTGGAGTCCTCGTATCCACCAGCAAACTTAAATCAAACCCAAGTGGTAAGTTATTTGCAGTTGAAATATGTAGGTAACGGCAAGCTTGATAAAACCAGTGGAAAGGTTACCGGCAATATTAATATGTCAAGTAACAAAATTATTGGGTTGGAAACTGCATATCCTCCAGCAAACGTTGATAATACACAAGCAGTGAGCTTTGCTCAACTAAAATCTGTTGACAATAACAAGTTTGATAAGACTGGTGACACAATGACTGGTAACCTGATAATGAGCAATAATACAAAAATAACTGGGCTTTCAATAACCTCGCCTCCAGCTAATGATACTGATGCTATTAGTTATGCTCAGTTAAAAGGAGCACTCACTCCGTATTTAAAACTATCTGGTGGATCAATGATCGGCAGCATAAATATGAGAACCAACAAAAAAACAACACCATATGTTCCAATTAACTCATCTGATTTAACAAATAAAGTGTATGTTGATAGTTTATCTAGTAGTGGTGTAAAAGGAGCAAAAAACAATGTTTGGTATATTCCAACACTTTTTAAGGCATCTGATAACCGAGTTGGGTTTGAGGTAAGCTCATCAACACATTATCCTGGAAATTATCCTCATCACGCTTTCGCCGTTGCTGATGAGCAAGAATGGACGACTAACGGACAAACAAGAAACTATTGGATTAAAGTTAAATGACCGTACGCGGTTTCTATTCGGCAATTTCATTTGCGCGGCCGATTAAATGCAAATACCGGCCGTATTTTTACTTGGCCGTTAGAAGGATCAAATGATGATGTAACGTATTGCGAATTATACACTACGGCGAATACGTATATTTCAAAAGCGCAATTCTTTCAAATAGAAACTAATGAAAATTATGGTAAAAAATATCAATACTATAGATTATACGTATTTAACTCGGAAATTCCGTTTCCAGGCCTAACCGCGTTTCAAATATACACACTTGATGATCAAGAATAAATTTTAATCTAACGTTGTAGAATAATGTCAGACCTATTATAACCGTTGCAAGAGAGTTTTACTATAATATTTTAGCATCTACAGAAATGTTTCTACAACAGATGTTAGCGACAAATCACAAGCAGCAAATGAAATACAAGATATAAAAAATTTTCACGTTATTCAAATAAACGAGCCAACATTGCTAGATGCTAAAAAAATTTCTTCTTGTTTTACATATGCGAGGACCACAACTAAAAGAAGCAATAAGAAACTTTGATATTATAAGCAGATGCTGTCATCCTGATGATTGTCCAGAAGAAGAAAAACAAGTTGAAATCTTGTTTAAAAGATATTGCTCGAGCTTGACAAGGAAATATAGATTTGATTATACAATCGGATCTAATAAAAGCACAATCTTGTGGTGTAAGAGCGCAGGAAGAAAAACGAATAAACGACAATCATGGTCGTCTTAACAAACTAGCGGAAGCTAAAAAAAATAACATTAAGCAAAAACAAAACGTTACAAGATAGTTTTTCAAAACGAGAAATTTTTAAGCATCTCGGCATGTACTACCACGACAATCAAACCATAGTTAAAATCGCTAGTATATCAGCGGATATAGAGTTAATAATCAAAGCGTACTCGAACGCAATTTTGCCAATGATATGTGAAAAACATGCATTCGATCCAATTATTGCTAACAAATCTCTAGCGATAATCAAAAATCTTGACGAGGAAATTGATAATTTCAGTGATGTTGATCGAGAAAAGGTTTTTGAAGAAGTCGGATGAATAAGTTTGACAGAAAGGTTTGATTCTTACTATGGCATCAGTGATGAAGATGATGTTCCACTTCCATCGCTCCAACTCTCTAGACAATTGTCATTACGAAATTATTACAATGAAGTTGAGAAAATATTCACGCGATCATATGAAAAATTATTCTTTAAAGTAGCTTCTGGTATTGGTCTTCTCATAACTGAACGAGACAGACACCGAAAAGTAATGCAAAAATATTTTATAGTCGCGTACGTAATTATCAGACAACATCTTGTCCTCAAACATTTTACTTTGGATCAAATAAGCTTGGTACTCGGGTTTATTGATGAAACAGAAAGAGAATACGGTGATTTGGTAAATAAAACAGATTTGTATGAACGTGAAGTAGAAAACGTGTTTGATTCCTGCAGTTGGTTAAAGCAAAATGAGGTATTAACAGATGAACGATATAAAGATACTTCGTCGGATGTTTATGATAAGTATAGAGATTTTATAGCTGATCCTAACAATGATAAGTTCCGTGAGTTCCTTGATTTAATTGTTGGTACTAGAACTTTTGTCACTGTATAAAAATTGTAAACAAATATTGTATAATGAAAAAACAGATCATCGATTTCAATCATGTTTCAGATGAAATTCCAAAACAAGATGTGGACGCACTAATGCAATATTACAGGTTTTATCATTAGAAAAAACCTTTGGTGTGTAAAACAATGTTACAAATACTATAGCCAAATACTTCGGGTAATATCATATTTTCCACTGCTAATGACTGGCTCTGGTATAATTTCGAGTGGAGCATCATTAAACCCGTTTTTGTTAATAATATCCGGTGTTGGTGTTTCTCTTGCAACAGCGTATAAAAAAGTTGAGCATCGACTTGAGAAAAAAAAAAATGCTTGCAAAACAGCAAGTATCACTTATAAAAATTACTTGATCAGATAAGATCTTTTCTGCGTGGTGTAAAATACGATATGGACGATTTAATACGCGAGTTTTGTATTATTGACAGTATGTTAACAGATATTCTACCAATGAGAGTTAGAAGGTATGAAAAAATTATCAAAAAAATATGGTGATGATAGGGTATGACATTTTGTGTAAACTTTAGACATAATCTGACAAATAAAATTTTGTCTAAACTTTAGAAATAAAATGATCTCAAACAGCGGCTTTGCTGCCGTGTAAAACATTTTGCCTAACCTGATGGGTGTGGTCGGGGTGGGTTTAAAAATGCGTCTTTGTATTTGTTGGAGAAAAGTAGGGTCTCTGGGTCAGAAACAAAATAGGGTCTCTTGGTCAGAGAAAAAAAAAAAACGATCGGCTCTGGTCTAGAAATCTCCTTCCTCTCTACTACTGATAATAACGTTTGTGTCAAATTTCTTTATGTGCATGATAGTGTTTTTTTTCAGTGTAGGAGGACATATCTAACTTTCATTACAAGACTGCTTGTCTTTCAGCACCTGCGAGCATATTGCACGCAATGTAGCAGAAACTCTCAAACTTCTATCATCAGTTGAGCATTCTTTCACAATAATCAAGATAAATGTCAATTGCAATACGTTTGGATACAAAAGTGTAGCGGTTTAAGTTTTATCGACTTAGCTACATGAGCAGCCTTCTGAAGTCCTATTCTGAATAGAAAAGCCGTTGCTGTAAATGTTATTTCTTGTTTTCTTTAAATTGAAGTCTTCGTATTATTTCTAAAAGGTATATAAATTCTAGATCAAAATTGAATCGATGACTTTATCATTGATTTTGTCTGTCTTCATGAATCTTATTGGTAAGAGGGAATTATTTTTTTACCAGTTCACATTCGTATCCTTGTGATTAGCGGTCTCAACCACTGTTCTTCGAATGCTCACCTGGTTTTAAACGTCATTTCATGCTTACAATGTAAACTTTACTTTTTAAAATCTGCCCTAAGGCGATGAATTATGTAATGGATTGTTTTGCTGTTTGAAAGTTACATCAGAATTCGCAATGTGTCATTTTAACTTCGACCTTTATTTTTCGTTCAGTAATGTGAGAAAAATAACCCTTCATTATGCATCGGTGATGAATAGGAACATTCCACTCCAGGGTTCATAATTTTGCTTCACAGATGAGGCTTTGCCGAAAATTTTCATTTCGAGGGTGGAAATTTGACCGATCCATAATATTAAGGTTTTTATTAATTTTATTCTTGCCTCAAAGAACCTCTATCGAAATACGAGAGGCTGGCCTTTATATTCCCATAATTTTCATCACCTTTTTTAATACCACGATTTCAGAACATCCCAATGATTTCATAAAAATATGCAGCGTAATTAGTGTTTGAACTTTATCAGCATGCAGTGCACAGAAGCAAACATTATTCCCTTGAAATTAAAACCATTTTTAAGACCCGTTATACAATCATCTATTTTATCTATTAATTTTTGGAGCAACGCAAGAAATGCTGTGGCTATTGTAGTATCATTCGGACACAAAAAAAACCCCACTAAAGCTTAACGAAATTAACAGTGAATACAGACAAGAAGATGATCCGCATAGTAGATTGAAATTTCTTTGGGTTTACATTATATTGAAAGGGGCATATACTTACAGCAAAAACGTGTGAATACATACTACTTCGTCGTCCTTACTTGGAGAATCTCAGAATATTTACAAAGGATTAGCTTTGCACCGAACTCATATGATTAAAAACTCGCATACATATATTAATTGTGTGATGTGCCGCATACTTATATTTAAATTGTTGGCTGTTCTAAAAATTCCTTGTTTTGAACAGGCGTCATCTTTTCGTGCATTTCCCGTGCTTTACATGCTGGTCATCATCTTGATGAAATTTAGGCAGGAAATATAATTATTGGTCTAATCATTTTACGTTTGTAAATATATTTGCATGTCTCTTGCGCTGTGTGCTCATTAATATTACTTTATTATTCGTATTACTATTACGTCATAGCAAAATACTTGAATGTGTTCTTTTCTGAAGATGAAATAAAGAAAGCCAGTCTGTGAGTTAATCAGTCCAATCAGTCATAAAAAGACAGACAGACTTGCATATGATTCGAGGAGCTGAAGGATAGTTTTCTGATGACATGCATGTCCTACTTTATAAAAAAGTACAGACAGAAATGCTGATAGGCATACAAACGTTTACACATACACACCACACACACACACACACACACACATATATGTGCATGCATATGCATATATATATATATATATATATATATATATATATATATATATATATATATATATATATATATAACAGAAAAACTGTTGTGTTTACAAAACTTTACATGGCTATTTCTACAAGAATTAAACCTTTAAACTGATTATGTTTCAATTAGTTTATTTGTTGCGGATGCTGGAAAATATTTTTTATTGACCTAGAAATCGCTGTAAAATATCATCCAGCATCCGCAACAAATAAACTAATTGAAACAAAATCAGTTTAAAGGTTTAATTCCTGTAGAAATAACCACGTAAAGTTTTGCAAACACAACAGTTTTTCTGTTTTATTTGTTTGTCTTGTCTATGTTTTGTATTTGCCTTTGAAAAAGACTCACTAAGAGTCGAAAGCACTCAAGCTAGTTAGATGCTAGTTTTGCACTGTTTGTTGTCAGTTTATTGCATTTATCTTATTCGATCCCTGACACACGTGATCCCTTGCTGGATCCAGTGCACATGAAAGGACTGTTATTCGCCTTATGATTTGTATTCCTTATATACACACACACACACACACACACACACACACACACACACACAAGATTGGTGCGTGGATCGTTTCTCATGACACATATGTCTGTGTATATCTTATAATTTCATAATGTGTTTAATACTATTTGCATATTACTGTATATCAATTGCCCGTAGAAGCAATTATTTTAGCACTTGTCTAAAATATGTTCAAAAACAGATAAAACTCCTTGATTTTACTATATCAAAAGTCAGTTCTGTTATTTCCATAGACATATTCATATGGTTGTGTTTAGATGTTTCTAGAATGGAACATGAGTTAGTTGACGCAGAAGAGTTCTTTTATTTTGTAACGTGATTCTTTTTTGTGTTTCAAGATCATGTATAATGTCAAATTTGATCAACGTGATGTCATTTCTGTATTAGAGCAAGTAAAGTCAGTCAGTCAGTCACAGCAGTCGATCAGTCAGTGATGTACACTGAGTGAGAGACAGTTTTTGTGTATGGGCTGAGGAATATTAGAATCGCTTTTCGACGGCGTTCCTAACTTTTACAAACGTTTTAGATTTGTGTATATATTCATATGCTAAGAGGTCGACTGCTCTTGTTAGTTAGAACTAATATATAACCCTGCACTTTTATGTGTATTCCTGTTCATTCCTTTAACTCCGAAAGCCCTCATGTTTTATACCATTAATTAATTAATTTGTCCAGATCCTTCGCTTGTTTTAGGATACAACCATACTTACTTATGACTGACTCTTAGCTCTTTTTATTTCATTCTCATTTTTTTTATATTGTCCAAAACTTTCTTTGTAATAAAACACAGATTTCGAAGCATTTGCATGTCACAACAAATATTCTTTGTACAGCCAGCTGCGTCATTTGGGGAAAAGAAATAAGAAGGGCAAAAACAAACTTTGAAGACTACGCGGCAACAGATAAATTAAAATAATTTTATATTATTTTCAGGAAATAATCCGAATTAGCCGGTGTTTTTCAAATGGTTCACGTAAAGTCGAGCATGAAAATGAAGACAACTGTAAATACAAACTTCTTGGATCTCTAAAATATTAAAGGATGATTAATTACGTTCTAAAATGCTCGGAGAAAAAGGTATACTTTCCAACAGATACAAAATTACGCTATTGTCTTTCGTGAATATAATAATATCGACGGAGAAATCAAATTTTAAGTCCAAGAACAAATACCAGGTAACGTTATCCATTCTCGTGCGAAAATGCAGCAGGTGACTACAGATCTTATGTGGTTGTTTATTACGAAAGAAATTTATATGCTTTCAACATCTCCAACTCTTTATTAAAATGCACCCTTCTTTTCCTCCCTCGTGTCGCCTAGCTTATGTCAATTGAGATGCACCCTTGAAACTGAAATAATTAAAAGCATCCGAGTTTAAATAATGATTAGAAAATGAACGTCCTACCAAAGGTCCACAGTACACAGCATATCATTCAGTGTATGAATTAGACAATCATCCATAGTGTATCATTCAGTTTATGAATTAGACCAGGGTTCGGCAACCTACGGTACGCGCGTCAAGAGGTTTTGTGTGGCACGCGAAGGGCAGCCAAAAATCTCGATTTTAACAGTGTTACTCTCTTACTGGTGGCACGCGCTCGTTCATTTTGTAATTTATCCGGAAAAAAGTGGCACGCTATGTAAAATAGGTTGCCGACCCCTGAATTAGACAATCATCCATAGCGTATTATTCAGTGTTTGGATTAGCCAATCATTCATAGTGTATCATTCAGTTGTGGACTAGAAAGTCATCCAATATGTATCATTCGGTCTATGGATGAGCTAATTATCTGAATTGGTCGAAGAATTAGGGGGATGTGTCCAGCAATAATCTCCTTACATACATAATCCTTTCTGATCTCGTTCATTTCGCCTCTAAATGAGTATTTTTCAAAGGCAAATACAAAAGAGAGACAAGACCAAAATAAACAACAGAAAAATCGTTAAAGTTACAAAACTTTACATGACTATTTCTACAGGAATAAAAGCTTGAATTATTTCATGTTTCAACTAGTTTACTTCAGCGTGATGCTGATGCTGAAAAATATTTTATATTAAACTAGAAATGGATGGGTCATATCGCCATCTGTTATTTGATATAAATATATGTAACCACAAATTATATCCCGGATGTTTCATTGTTAAAGTAGTAATTAAAGGTTATTGTGTGACTAAGAATTATTTAAACGAAAATGTGCCGGCTGCAAAATGATGATTTTATTTTGTGCGTGGCTGTCTTTCCTAGTCTTCTTGGTTTAAACCGCTTAGTTTCAATGATCTACGGCGGCGTATCCAGTAAGATTCCTTTTCTTTCCTGGTTTCGGAACTCCTGACGGGGTTGTGAGCAATAGCAATAAGTGTTATATCACTGAAGTGTAGCCACGGGAGGCGAAGTGTTCTGCGACTGGACTTCTGTACAGCTTCTTTGTCATCCAATCAGATCTGTCAAGGTTGATCCTTTTGTGTTTCTTTTCAGCTTCTCCCACATACTGAAGGCTACATATCTTGCGTGGGATGAGATAAATTACATTCTTTGTTTTGCACGTTTTGTTGGGACCGTATATGTTCAGGTTTTCGATAGTCGCTGTGCTAGAAAATGTGCTAGTCTCTATCATATGTTGACAGGTTTTGCACCTTTCATCGCCACAGGGGCCAGACGTACCTCACAACCCCAACTAGCGTCTTAATATTCATTAGAGCAGTTGCCACGTTATGGTCAATACGTATTGCTTGCCTGACTTGGTCTTGGGTAAGGCACAAATACATTCTGCCATTATTCTGCTAAATGGTTAGTCAAAAGCAGGAATAGGCTGCAGATGAGCCTTAGGTATCTTCTGATTGGGTTTTCCTACCATTTGACAAGTATGACAAGATCTACAGCAGTTAGAAACATCACTTTTAATGTTGGGCCAACAAAAATTATTCAAGATCTTGTGATTAGTCTTACTGATTCCTAAATGACCAAATAACTGCCTTTCATGGGCTAGACCTTGAATTTCCCGTCTGTATGACATAGGAACAGCAATTTGATAGCTTACTGACCTCTCGTCAGCAGCGGGCATCTCATGTGGTCTCATTTTTCTCAAAAGGACCCCATTTCTCGCAAAATAGCAAGTTGGTATTTGTGTGACTTCCGTTTCGCTAATAGCCCTAAGAAACAAACATTACATCTTATGATCTTGTTCCATCTTTATTTGCATTTCTCTCTTTTTCTTTCTGTATTTGCATTTGCATTTGTCTCTCTATTTTCTCTTTTTGATTTTGGAATACCATCGATTCTTTTTGAAACTGAAGTTTTCTTAATTCTATTTCCATCCGGTTTTTTAATTTCAATTTTATAACTTATATACACCCTTACGGCACCCTTCATTATTACAATTAATTTTTAAAACTTCTAAACACCTATTTATAGATCATATAGAATCTACAGACACGTACCAAAAATCGAAAACAATGTACTTGGACACATAAATAGCTAATCTAATAGCCATACTTTCTACTGATTGGTGGCATAGCAAGGGCCTCTACATAATTGAAATGGTTCAAGAAATTAGTGTCGAGTTTACATCGAATCATGTGTTTATTAATTATCATTCGGAAGTCTACAGATTCGCCAGCATAGTGACACAGAGTTTGCTAGTCATGAGATAAATTACACTTTGGTGTCACAACCCATGGTGTTGTCAAAGTTTACTCCTTTAGTTAAATTCTGAAACTTTTTTTATACTCTAGCACATGTCTGCACGAAGTGTAGTAGACATCATTTGTCTCAGCATTTATATGTAACGTTATTCGAGCTCGTACCATGCGATTTTAATAGTCTAAGGTCTGCGGCTTGCAACGATGTGAATTTCTCCAAATACTCCTTTTAGACGTTATGAAGATTCAATAAAGTGTCAGGTTTTTTGTTTCTCCAGGATATCTGCTTCTAAATTAAATTTTGTGTGTAACCACGAACGGACTACGTCAGCGCTGAGATACCCCCAGAGTTCGCCCAGCTGGTTCATAAGTCCTTTATTAGATATAAATCAAACCGCAGACTATATGTGTCAACTAACGTTTGGATTCAATGGTATTGAACAAGATGTTCTAATTTCCCATTCTGCATTTTGATACGTGTGTACCAATGGTAATAAAGTAATAAAGTAAACAACGTTTGCATTTATAACGACTTTTTATTTTGCATTTTGGTATTTATGCTACTTTTCTTAAGATTAAATATTTTTTCACTAGAATGTCGCACCTGCAATTATTTTCGTTTCCTGTTATTATTGGGTTTGTTATTGTGTAATTTACATTCCATTTGCACGCAGTCGAGTACCTTGCGAATCGACCCTGTATAGAACGCATACATCTAGTGGTGACTTACATAATAAATATTGATATTCCAGGATATTCTCTTTTGTATCGATTTCTCATTTTGTATTTTAATATTTTCTGGAACTTTTCTTTCGACTAGTTATGTAGAACAAAACATTTTTTGTCGCTCGGGTATCGCACCTCAAAAATTATTTTCTTATTTTGTACTTTATCAGAGGATTTACATTCTTTTCGCACGCAAACGAATACCTTGTGAGTAGATTATTTTTATAGAACGCACATTTTTAGTAGTACGTTAAATCCCAATATGCCTCGACTGAAATCCAATGGTGAAACCACATCCAATATCTTCGTCTTCGCGAGTGCCGTTAACATCTGTCGTCAGAACTGAGAGACAATACTAACTTTAAAAGACTGAACTCATGGATGCGGTGAAATCTCAGATTCGGGCTAAAAGAAGACGCAAGAGCTCTTTACGTCTCAAATATACAGGACCAGGTAGTTAAAATTATTATTCAACTTTTCCAGGAAAGGCAAAGATCCTGCTATGTGCTGTCAGTGTTACAGAAACATCCAAGACAGTTATATTCGGTATTATTGAGAGCTACTAGAGACTACGGAGTATTGACTGAGAATATGGAGTACAGAATACTGACAGAGAATACGGAGTACTGACAGAGAATACAGAGTAGTGATAGAGAATACGGAGTGCTGACAGAATACGGAGTAGTGATAGAGAATACGGAGTGCTGACAGAATACGGAGTACTGACAGAAAATACGGAATAGTGACAGAGAATATTGAGCAGTTACAGAGAATACGGGGTAGTGATAGCAAATAAGGAGTTTCTGAGTTTTGAAAGGGATGCTGGTTTTAAATGAAAGGGCAGTTACGAATCCAAACATTAGAGTGTTAGAAAAGGAACCTTTCACTTCATTTGTTTATTTTTTTAACTGTTGCTGCAGCTGGAGAATTGTTGCCAATAATGTAGTACGAACAAGAAATGTTGCACCTGGAATGAACTTTCATTTCTCAAGATAATTACCAATGCAACAAGACAATAATACACAACAAAATGAAGAAGAAAAGGATAAACTACGAAATCGTTAAAAGCCAATGATTTGGTACATTTTAAATTGAGAACCATTCACCAATAAGGAAGATACTTAGCATAAGTTGCGATGTTCCTTTTGAACCATCAAAGGAATACGGAAAGACATGTTAAACTACAATATTTCATGAAGAAAGTAGGACAAATTTGTAAAATGAATAGTCACAGAAAGATGATGATAAAGGCTTTATTTTAGTAATCGATGCGTTTAAGCGGGATTAAAGCAAGTTTGAAAAGCCAAGTCGCTGGAAAATAAGCGGTCTAATACATTTATTTAAAATACATCAAAATGATAAAGTAGAAAAGACCAGGAGAAGAGAATTGTACATATTTTGAAAGGAAATACTGCAAAATGCTTGACATTGAGAAATAGGTCTATCTCGCAAATAGTATTGAAACTGGCCGATCAAAAGTTGATATAAGCGATTCAGCCGTCAAATTTCTATTATGGAGTAACTGATATAAGCCATTCAGCCGTCAAATTTATATTATGGAGTAATTGATATCTGCTTATGAACACTTGATATCAAGTATTGGTCAAGAAAATGTTAAATTTTTTAATGCCTCTCGTGTCTAATGTACTTAACTTTTCGCAGACATATGATCAAATCGCGGTTTATCATTATAAAATTTTCACAAAACAACTGCATAATATTCGCAACAATTTATTTTGTTTGCATCTGCAAAACCATTCCAATACTAGTTTTATGTTCTGTTTGACAAAACTCGAACATTCCTACGTTCTTTGACATGACGCCGTAATGGTAACCACAAACAGGAAAAAGGAGGCAGGCGAGTCAGAAGTCGGTCGACCAAGTCGGTAAAACATGTCACAACTGTGTCACAGACCTAAACCACACACCATGGGTAATGCTGTACGCGGCAACAGGACCCATTCTATATTTACCTGGAGGCTGGAACTACATTTTCCTCGTTGCTTCCTGATTACAACGGAACAAATGTGAATAAATATGCCACAGTTTCACTTGACATACAAACGGAAATTATTGTCATTAACAAATCTTTAAAATCAAATTTCAACAAATTTTTCAATGCCGCTGTAAATATGTATGTAAAACAAAGCTGTCATTCCCATGACAAATACCGATGGGAGCCTCTCACTATGTCCCGCCTGAAAAAAAAGTTCAAAATGGTATCAGCCTGGCATCGAATAGAACTTTCCTAGTTATTCAAATTATGGTATCTTCCGTGATGCAAAATTTTATTACTCCACATTAACTGTAAATCATATATATGGGTCTGTTACCATATGCGTTGAAGATCCCGTGTTACTAAGAGTGGCAGTAGTGAAAACGAGTGTTCTTGCACACGCTTCATCTATAAAACCCATATTCATTCGAAAACCAGTTCTTCAGAACAATGAAATTCGCTTTACGACTTAAGATGAAGTTCGTATCATAAAGGTTGAACTGTTAAGCAGTTTCTGTTTTGTGTTGCTTTGTTGGTGTTTTGTTGTTTTTTTTTTTTGGTTGTTTTTGTTTCGTTTTGTTTTGTTTTGTTTTTTGATTATTTTTTTACGTTGGGATTTTATTAGTTTATCTGAAAATAGATAGGTATAGAACAAAAATATTATTATCATAGTAATTCTATCTTGGTTGCTAGATAACGTCTTGTCGTCAAAATCACAAGATCCGGACCATGACTCGAGGTTTGATCCGGATTTTCTGATGCTAACAACTGAACATGATTCGCAGCAAGACTTGTTTATCAAGGCCAAATTTGCCTTTCGACTGCAGAAATGTAATGTGACAAAAACATCTTTATCACAAACAATTTTTGAAAAGTTGACGAATGTACCTGTTACGTGTGCAAGATTACTCTATCGTTTGTTTTTCGGCAGAAAATGTCTTCAAAGCCATGGAACACCATCTTTTATCTCATAGAAAATAAACTGAAAGTCGGTCATGTTCAATTTTTGATGGCATAGAATTTTGCTGAAATTGTGGATTCAAGGTGAGCAGTTTCCCAAGTTGTAAATTATTCCTACTAACGTTGTGTCGGTACATTCTGCCTCAGACCTTTTGGGATAAAAAAAGTAAGAAATTTTGTATCACAAAACAAGCTGAATTAATAGACATTTTGCAATGACGTAACGGAGTTAAAGCACCAATAGCATTAGCCCTATGCCAAAAGATTGACGCAGATGTTTGAACTCAATCTTCCAAAGCATCTACTGGTCGGTTGTCCAAACGACTTTATATCGCCAAGCGTTTCTTTGTATTGATCGTGACCGTTTTCTGCACCCACATTTTTGAGGTGGTGCTTTTTAATTAGAGAACGCCCACGTCACTTTATTAGTTCTGGTTTGTGAGCTGACGGAAATATTTGGGCTGGTCTTATCTCTTGGTGAAAAGTGTACATCATTATTAGACTGTCTTTCTCAGATTCATACAAGAAAGGAAGAATGTAAACGGCACTTGATGCACTCTGAAAAAATTATATGAATAGATCAGTGTGCCCGCCAATACTGGACTGTCTTTCAAAATTGCAAGCAAGAGAAAAATAGATGTTTTGAAACAAAAGTGTACCCAACATGGATGACACAGAGAACTGTATACACGACAAGAACCTATGATTATTGGTGATACACGTATAATGTCTCCTTTTCGCATCCTGTGCTTACAGTAAAAAGGAGGGGGGGGGAGCTAATGGTGCAAAAGACCGGTTAAAAAACGAAAATACATAATCAAGAAATAAAATAAAAATAATGTACTTAAAATAATTGATCCTAGCTGCCCCTTAGATATTGTTCTCAATCAAATATGGATTTTACAGAGCCTGCGTAGTTACTTTACGCATCTGACCGAACGGAGGTGGACGCGGATCTGCCCCCCAACCCCCAATTTCTGGTAATTTCCATTATGTTGGCAGCTATAATAATGGGGGCGAGACATGAACGAAACAGATTTCAAATATATTTATCCAGTGATCACAACTGTGTTCGCAAAGTACGCCGAAAACTCTTAGGTGCCCACTGCGTCCGTGTGCGAAATTAGATATCCGGGAGTCAAAGATCAAAGCTATTTTAGCTCACAAATATGGTGGGTTTTTTTTAGATTAACCTTTGTTCTATTATAAATTCTTTTGCTAATAAAGAAACCGATATTTTCTGAAGTTTCATGGTCAGCGGTCATGGTCATGGTAAATATATAGTAAGATAATAATTATTTGCCACAGTTAGGTCCAAGTCATTAAGGGTCGGTAGTCAGAGATCTCTCGAGTCAGCTATACCTCCTTACTAGTGCCTACATAAAGGACTCTTAAACACAAGGCGGACGTATAATATGTCCTTCACGGTTCGGGTATGTACCAGCAAAGTAGGTGAGACGTGACATTCCATATTATCTCCTTTTGGTGCTTTCCCTATACAGCTCTTCAAATTCTTATTTGTTTTAAGTGTTAATCAAGAGAAGAAAAAAAATCTTTAATTTTTATTCGTTTAATAAATGGGAAAACGCAGAAGTAGTTCTGTTTGATGTAATTTTACTTGTATCCACGTTGGTGCTTTCCCAAAGTACCAATGCTATCCATGTTTCTGGCATACGTTTTGTGTTCATATTGCGGTTGCCATGGAAACAGTGTTGAAAATAAAGAAACGAAGACTTTCATTTCTTAAACTTTTCCTTGTATTTCTCAGTGATAGTACCTATCCAAAAACTGATTCACTAAGTTTAAGATTATAATATTAATATATTTGTCTATAATTTGTTTATAATTTGTATGTTTTGACGCTTTTGCTTGCGCAGTTTTAGTTTGAAAAAAAGTAAACAAACTGGCCCAACTAAGTCAAAAAATAAACATCCCTGTCAGCTAAACGCGGTTCAGATTTAATAGCAATATTAAAACATTTATATAATTCCGATTTGTGTTTCATAATTTACAGGATTCGAGAAAAATTTTGAAACTTAAAAATTAAATAGGCACCGCATAATAATTCCAATTTTGATGAATTGACCGCGTTTTCTACGTTTTGATTGGATGTAAACGGTCACGTGATACTGATCTGGAATTTGTTACACATCGATAAATTCTGCGGACTACTTTTGGCTCCCTGTTTCCGGTTCATTTGATGTGAAGTTTTATCTACATCAACGCCTTACACCCTAATACTAACACCAACAAGCTAACATAAAGTCCTCCGGACTTTATTTACTTTTTGAGTGATTAAGTAAAATTTACACATGGATAAATACCCAACTTTGATTATTTGATCCTATAATAAACGACACAAACGAAACTAAATTCGTATCATTTCAAAAGAGTTAAAGAAAGATAACAAAGCTCGAGAAATGAGAAACAGAACTGTATCTTAACCACTGTTTACAAATATTGTCAAAGAAGAAGAAAAAAGGCGCACGAATGCATCAGTAGTTCCCTTCTGGTGTTGTGAACTAATAACTTCCAATTTTTGTGGGATTTTTTTTTTTTGTATTACATGATGCCATTTTAACCAATCTGAACCCTTGTTACAAAGGCATGGAACAAAAGTTGTAATTATGTTTGCATTAAAATGAAACACATAATAATTTCATAAGAAGTACTCCCGTGGCGAACCGAGCTACGTCTCCTTATGTTTATAATTAAATTGTTTATTCGACTTTAAATGTACATCACCTTCGGTAATTAAATTCAAAACTTGCTAGCGAGATCTTTATTGCCATGTATTTATTCAAGATTCGTTTTATGGAGCAGTAGTAGCAATATTGGATGATAATGTGTTTTTAAGCACTTACAAGCATGTTGTCAAGTGCCATGGAAATGATTTATTTGAGCGGAATGTTGATAGAATATTATTTGTGAGAGAGGTAGACATGTACTTCACTGGGATGTAATCATGTCAATGTATTGAGGCGTAAGTTTTAAATTTTCACAGCCTCCGTATGAAACGTGATCATTAATGTTACAGCTGACAGATGCCGTTCCACATACAACGATTTAGGAGCGAGGAAGGGGAGTGAGACAGAATCAGAGTGAAACGGTTTGTCTAGGTTTTTGGTGTTTTACGGCACAGAACTTTAACCCAACTGGATAAGAATTCCAACCGCACCCTTTCAGTCGTGAGTCTGGCACAATAACAACTGCTATACCACGGCTACAGCCTCTGTTACAGTCACCTCCTACGACATGTGGGAGAGCGCATCGTGCCTATTCGATAGCCCCAACCTCGCCTGGGGTGGGGTAGAACGAATTGGATGGATAGACATAAGCACAAAGCCGTATGAACAGACAGTCATGTGCAAAGAATAGACGTGTAATAGAAAAGTCAACCATTAATACATCATCTTAGTAGAGACCTAATCTCTAAGGGACGTATCTTGTTTATAATTTCATCCTATTCAAAAGCAAAACAGGTTGAAGTAGAGATGTAATGAGAGTTTGAGACCGGCTTACCAATTCCGATTTCCAGGCTCGAAACCCCTTCTAGTCTCCCATAATGTTTCCCCAGTGGGGAATGTTTGTAACCCACCTGTGACGCGCTAGCGCTCATGCATGACAGGGATCCGCGCGATAAAGGTTTCCATGGCATATTGTCTGTGGATGAACCGCGGTTGTAGTGCTCTGAATGATATAGGCTGACAAATGTTTGCTCGATTTCGATTGTATGCACATAGTGCCCAGGTTTGGTATTTGTGTGCGCAGTCGTCTGTTGTTTGCCATTTCGATCAACGCCGTCTCGAACTCTGCCATGATAACTTTATATCTTTAATGGCCACCGGGTAGTTTAGCAACTGTGCTGAGACTGCTTGGTGCGGCCCTGAGACTCTCTGAATAGACACGTCTTCGTTTGTGTAAAAGGAACGAAATCATTTTTTAGGTACCATCGGCCACACCAACTGATATTGATATAGCCCCGACAACAATTCTAATTAGTATTAGTGTGTCAAAGTGTCAATTCCAGCCACACCCAAGCAAATGGGTCACAAATGACATCAACGACAACATAAGCCGTTCGTATTGTGTATGCAAAGCAGTTTTCTTGGCAATGTCATACCGCAGCTGTTGTTTCTCTTCGATATATTTTTTGGCATCGATAGCTTTGATGGTCCATTATAGGTCTTCTATTAATACTGTCACCGTGAAGTATAATTCGCCTACAGGCTGGCCTTGTCTGGATGCAAGACGCACATGCACTTCCAAACAATTATTCTTCTTCAGTGGTACAACCGCCATGTAATCGTAGAAACATATTCCTGTGAAATATTTAAGTCTTCGGTGACTGTGGCCGAGTCAATAGTTGTTCGGCATACCTTTTGGAATATGTAATCGCTGTGAGTTCGTCGGTGAATTTCACCTAGTCGTTATCGAAACAGTCTTTGTGTGATTTCACGCACGACGGTGACGTATCGTTTTGTCAGGCGTTTCTGGCTTCGATTTGGTAGTGGAATATCAGAGCGGGTCCCAACGGTCAATTTCTATTTGTTCCTCACGTAGATTATATTTCAGCAGATATAAGGGTCTGATAAACACCACTATGAAGCAGATTTTCGTCGAAAAATTGGAACAAAATCACCACATTCTCTTGGCAAATCAATCGCCTTGTCGGTAAATTTCGCATCATCATCATCACATGGCTGTATAAAATCCATCCTGTATATGTTATGATAAATCTTAAACACGAAAACAATAACGTTATACACACTTCGGATATATTTTGATTACTTCAAACTGAATTTCGTTTCATAGACCAGTGATGATAATACTGTAAATTCTGGTATTGTGCCTGTTTTGTGGTTACGTGATATTGGTGAATTAACACAACCAAGATGTCGCTCATCATTTATCAACATTGATATTCTACCCCACCCACCTTTACTTCTGGTTTTGATAAACAAGTATGATCCAGTCTCGCGCACATTTAAGATTTGATGTTGAGGTCTAGCAAAGCCACTTTCAAGAGAATGGTTAACAAGTCGGTTACTTAATAAGATCAAGACGTGATTTGTTCTTCCGCTTCTTTGGTAAATATTCCTTGAACTTGGCTCTAAAAAATTATTAATCGTATTGGCGAAGGTGGGGCTGATAGCACTTGGATGGCCTTTACATTCATATGTTGCTTCCTTACAGCCTCTTACAGAGTCGTTGATAAAAGCAATCGACATGTTGGTGTCTCTGATTCTCTGATTTTCAGTGATTTCGGCCAGGTTTCTCGCGATGGCTCCTCTCGGCTTCAGAACAACATCATTGATGCCCACGCTGGATGTTTGCAATTTTCCAGGTCGATCTTGAAGAATCATAAGCTCGTTTGGGTCGACACCAACAACCCGTTGCTCAACTCCTTCAAACCGACTTTTCTTGCAATCCTGGTCAGATCCAAATTGGCGCGGCATCGGGTCGCAGCCCTCGTACGACCGTAAATGTCAACAGGCATTTCGTATACGTTTCAAGTGTAGCTTCTAAGTGACAATGTAAAATCAACAAGTGATTAAGGGTTGGGCTTGAGTAAATACTTTAACAACAAATATCCCCATATTAATCCGTCTGTTCGAGTTTACAACAGTGGTCGTCCAGTAGCAAAGTCACCAAGTGGATAATCAACGACTTCATATTGCGGTACAAGCCCGTACGAGTCGGGATATAAAAAAATATTGAGACTTTATCACCTATGTGATCCAATTCCGGTTTCTGGTGCGCGGTGTATCATAGATGCAAGTTCAACCAGCATAAAAACACCTCTGAATGTTTCACTGCCTTTGTCATCGCAAGTGAATCAAACTTTGTCAACGGCGAGGCCACAACCGAAGACCTTTTCCACTCGAAGATCTTTTATGCGGCCTCGAACCACTACGTAGCTTCCCATCGCCTTTTTCAGAGGCAGTCCTAATGAAGCTGCTTTTGTTATCGCGGGAGCTTCAGCCACCAATACCGCTGGAATCGTCACGAGAAGTGTAAATATCTCACCTTGTTTCCATTTGCACCACTTCTAACTTTGAGAACTTTACATGTTATCGTAATGTTCTTTTGTTTGGCCTTTTTCAACTTGTTGTGTTTGAGTAAGCCACAAGGGAACATCTCTAGTACTTCGGAAGATAAGGCCTCAATTACTTTTAATTGCACCTTTTATTTTCGCAACCCGGTTTAGGTAAAGACCAACCTGAACTTCGTGATAAGACATTATTTTAATTGTGCTCTTCAATTACGAGTTTGTGAAAACCACAACGAATTTTCCACAGGTGTGTCAGTGACCCTAATTTGGCCACCTGAACCATCCAACAACAGACTCTTGTCAGACAGTATCACAGCACTGCATCTGTAAGCGGCGACAGGGTGCTTAGTTCAAGTGCATTAAAGTGTATGTCGACAACGGACTGTCTAAACAGATCATGTGTTCCAACGAAAAGTAAGAAATCGGTTACAACGTCTTTTTGGAAAATCTTCAAACCCGTGTCAATGTTTTGAACCGGTTTACATACGACCATAGCTTGTGATAAGTCAAGCAAAATTTCCACCTAGGGTTCCCGATGACCGTTTAACGGCAAAGACACTTAAGACACACGTAACCGGCCAAGTATAATTGCACTAGTGATGCATGTGCATACCAGAGCTATGGTTTGAAACGCCACGGACATGCGTCTTAGTGCGCTGTCATCCTGTTGGGTACTTATTTGTCATGAAAACTGTTGAACGTTTCTTTCTATCGATTTTTTTGGTGAGCGAGAGAAACGACAGCGTTGACGTGCCTCCAGACCCCGTAAACGACAACAAACGCGATCCTTTGACCAGCGATGGGGTTATAATAGGCATCCACAATATCAATTTAGGCAACTCAACGTTGCCAGCAGTGGCACATATAACACGTCAAATCGTAGGGATGTCGTGGCCGTTTTCTCGTATCACATGCTTGTGTGTTGGCTCTAACAATAGCCTTGCGAAATCTCTCTACGCTCCATGAGTCATAGGTTGAAATGTTCATTAATGCTAGTTACAACCGTCTTTGGTCTATCGCCTGCCACGTTTCTGATGTTTGTAATAACATGCTGGATATTATCTGCATGATGGGTCCCATCCCTGTGAAACATCTTAGACGGAACAGCGGGCGAGTCCGAAAATCGATGAGATATCGTGCGCTGTTGAATGACGCTGTTGTTGCCATATCCATCCTTGGCATTGTAGACGTAATAAGCATTGTCACCTTGTATATGGTTTCAATCAGTTTCTAAGAGGGCCTCACATTGGAGACAATAGTTAGACGTCTCGTGCACTTGTAATTTTATTCGTCCATGTATAACAGGGCCCTTTGCTGGGTAAGAATAATACTGATAATCTCCGACGATTTCATCTTGCAATGCAGGCGCGTCCATGACCAGCACGGGATAGGATACATCTTTGAACTGAGCCAAGATGAAGCTTTATATACTAACAGTGTAACAGGATGATCCGAGACGAGATTAGATTATAGCGACGGCACTAACATCAGTTTCGTGAATGAGATGTTTATTTATAAGGTGATTTAAAAATGATTAAATCTGACACCAGACTCGTGCGCATTAAATCCAACAGTGGATTTAACGAAATGATGCGCACTGAATTAAACTTAACAACTGATATAAGGAAAATGATATCGTTCATAACTGGAGCGAATTATAACTTGTAACTAAACGAAGGATCAGCAAGAATTAACGGATGGAAATTATAAACAAATATGATTGACTTATGATTCTATCACCTTGGATGAACAAAGTTTTAGAAATTTACACAAAAATGAACAGTGTTGAATCAACCAAAGGTATCAAAGTACGGATTTACACAACTTTGAATGAGTTATGCTTATTCATCTAAGGGTGCATAAAGTATGGAATTTGTACAAAAATGAATATTTCATCCACAAGAAAGTTATGTACAAATATATATGATGTTCACTCAAATAGTGATATTAATGAATTCAGAAACGGGTCTGTTCACTGCAGACCGGTTGGTCCCGAAGCTTTGGTCCCTCACCAGCAGAAAACCACAATCTTCCAAAATTTATCGTCGCCGTGTCTAAGAGTGCCCATACGCATAAACGATCCATCGCTTCGTATCCAAACTTTCCCTGGTGCAACGATACACACCCATGCTATGTTTCGCCGACAGGATAAGATTTGCCGCGTATATGAATTTATGTCATTATGTTGTGCTTGAGAGCCTTCGCGACCACAACAAAGGGAACTCCTTCAGAATTCTAGGTCTTTTGCCGCTGAGACCATTCTGTGGTCCACACACCAATCTCGTACGTATTAGATCGAAGTTCCACGTATTCCTCGATAGACTTACCCACGAATTCCTCCTTGAATTTCTCTAGGACTTTCTGGTTGATGTTCCTGAAGATTAGATGATGCCAAACTTGCACGCGAGCGATGTCGTGCCTTTATCCGCGTAGAGATCCTTAGTGGTAATGTGCATCACCAACGAATTCGTATCAGTGTACAACATTTTAATGTCGTATAGCGACATGATCTAGTCGTAATAAAACTCGTACATGAGCAGCTTGACAAATCTAACGTAAGTTGGAATATTTTGCTGAGTGCGGCAACATGCCTGTCATTGAATATGTTACATGACTCGAATGCGGGGTCGGCTGCCAACCTGTGAAGTTTTCGTTGTTCAATGTCTAGGACAATGTCAACGAAAATTCATTTTCACACATTCTCCATAGTTTTTCCGAACACTGCATTGTTCATTAGCTTAATGAAACTTTTTCCAGTTCGTTAGTTGCATTCGTTCGCAGATTCGTATTCATCCAAACTGATTAAGATCAGATCCCCCTTGTCTACGTGAAGATCTGACAGCGACCGCTTAGGGGATTGATGCAAGTGAACAGTGGCAGCTAGATCTTTGTTTACTATAGCAGTGTGTCCCAGGCCATTCCAGGCAATGAGAAGTAGTGCGTGGGGTCGAGCTTGCACACAAGCATTGCAGTTTTACGAAAAGCCTACAAGACTTCCGTGCGTGAATACAGGTCGTGGTAGTTCTCCCAGATTTTGACTACCAAAAGCGGAACAGACTTTGTTGGCGTGCGCGTAGTCGTCGGCGCGAATGCCTTCGCGTGATAACGATGAATGAAAGGCTTGAGTTTCAGAAAATATTTCCGAGTCGTTCATGTATTCGCATGAGTAGATTCCTTTGCACATAACCAACTTTAGAGCCTTCAGTCCATTCGTTCGCCACCGGACCGACGAGTAATCATAAATCGATCGCCGCCTGTGGAACTGGACGCTTCTGTAGAAAGGTCGTTGACAAGTTTATCCATAATGGAATTGAGAAATTTGCAGCTGACCTAGCCGACACGTCACTCATGTTTTCATGTTGTTCGAAATAACGCTTATGATTGCGTACGATGCCGTCATACACTCGCAGGTTATGAAGCACGACTGGATTGTTTGTTTAACAGGGGTAAATTCTCAACTGTAAATAGAATGTACTGTGTTCGACTCCACTATATGCTTCAGTGATGTGGCATTGATTGGGAACTTTTTAAACGGTGGAGCTGCAAATTCCTTTGCAGATTCATCAATGAGTCGCCGAGTCACTGGTCATGATCATTTACGCGGGAGAGACAAAGTATTGTCGGATAAATTATCACTTTAACCTCGAGGGATTTAATAAGCACCTCAAGCGAGTCCTTGTCACGGTAAAATATTGACGTATATGTTGCTCCATCACATGTTTCTACAGTGTAGCAAAGTCCTTATTGAACTTGCTCAGAACTTTAGTCATATTTGATTGAACCGCCGAGATTTTTCGCTCATTGGAAAGCTAGGATTTCACAGGAACGTTCAGGCATTCAAAGTCTGTGTAAATTGTATATGGGACTTTCATCTTCTGTTGACCCACATGATCGTGCGCTGCGGCTTCTCATTGACTCCCACACAATAAAATTTATAGTCATAAAGCATTACTTGTGTATTAAATACACGCATTCTGCGTCGACACTTAGACTTTTTTATGATGCTTGTTGTGCCGGAAACCCATTCTTGAAAAATCGTTTATCCACACATAGTGGTACCGTGCTGCTAAGACAAAAGAACCGTTTACGCTTTCCGTGCTGCTCAACAACAGTATATAAATACGTTTAAGTGGAAGCTTTACTTATCGAAGTAGATAGTCGAATCGAGAGAAGGCTTATGTTCCTGTAAAACACCTAAAGGTGTGAATCGTTCAAACTTATTCATGTCAGTAACCTGTACCGGAATTTCACTCTTACGAAGCTTAAATTCACCTAGATGCTGTTTTATGTTCAAGGTTGATCAACGAAATCTATAAATTCGCCCATTAGAAACATCGGTTGTCATTGCGTATTTTTTACTATCCGCCGTGGAATACAAGCTAGTGTTGGATTTTAATTCGACCCTGCGGAAAGGCTTGTACAGGAACCCTAGACATAAGCTTCTGGGCATAAGTTCAAAGCCCATCCTGAACCTGATCGCGTGTATTTCTCAAACTTTAGGTGGATCGATGGCAAAACCTTTGTAGGTTCCTCATTGCTTGCCTCCGTGTCTAGGGAACACAACAAGACCACGCGCTTGAGGTTGAAGTTTTTACATAGACTCCCTTGGTTAAATAACTGGACGTAGTAAATTCAACACCAAGAACAATGTTCACCTTGAATCAGGGCGCGAGTGGTGTTACACCACATGCTGCAACATTGATATAATTCCTTGATGCATGTTCTCTGCTTGGCTTGCTTGTGCCTGCCATGATTGCATGGGAATCTTTAAAATCACGCTTCTGTAACTTAAATTCTGGTACTTGGATTATTTGAGGACCATACATGACAGCCTTCGTCAGCAATAGTACGTGCGCTTCAGAGACGGTTTCCCTCATTGGCGATCACACGTACGAATTCAGCCCGCCTGGCTCGTGGAAGAATCTTGATACGTAACTGTGCTTCTCTTGCCCGAAACCGTCTCACGGTCGGACGCAGTTCATCACGACGAAGTCTTAATAGTTCAAGCATTTTTGCCTTAGCTGTAGTTCTCAGTGTCCTTAATTCCACGTTCTCACGTGTTTTGCTTAAGTTGATTCCCAGCTGGTGTTGCCGTTACATCCAAACCGTGGTTCACCTGATGGAAATTATCTTACAGCCAACCGTGGCTCATCTGGATGAAGTCCAAATATTTCAAATATAGGACCATTAAAATGAAAATCATTGTCTATTTGCTGATTTATTAATTAACTTTTTGTACTATCAGGATCATAAACAGCAATCGCTTTTATCCTTGACATCATCATCGGCCTTTTCCTTGACAATATCGTTGGCTTTTTCTTCACGCGTTTGTTTGCAAATCTTCGCCGCCTCTCGGTAGCACACTGGGTGACAGATCCGCATGGTTGACAAAGCTAATTATATAACTTGACTGCATATCACATTTAAGACCTGGCCGGCCGAGTACCCGGGCCAACACGAAACGCGAGCATGTTCTGTTGCAAACTTCACGTTTTCCAAGGCATACGCCTTTGCGTATTTTGCGTCCCAATGCCATTGAACTTCTTATATGTACACGAGAATTGTATTCTCTTACATGAAATACTGTTAATATATCCTCTCGATTCATCTGTGTTTAGCCCTAAACAGTGCTTTATTAAATTGTACTGAACTGGGAAAGTATCTGATGAGACTACTGTCAATCGTAAAACAAGTAGGGCTCATGATGGTGATGTTAAAAGGCAGGGTAGCTATTTTGCCACGCGGCAGCCTCCACAGCTTAGTATCAAATTGCTCTTCTAGTACAAATAATATTTTCTTCTAGCGGGTATTTGTTGAAATCTCTGCGCATTTGTCATTATGATAATGCATTACACCAGCTCATAAATGACCATCCATTGTACATTGCCATGTTCAGTGTCTTCGCTGAATATTTTGCTATCTTCATTGTGTGTTTAACTATATTCAAGGTCGTCAAGACTCATGCGCACTGGTGACGCGGTTAACGTCTGCTACTTGAAGTTTTTCTATACAATATCATGTAATGACTTTTCTTGCGCTTTATTATATTCTTCGCCAAGTTTTCATTGTGCTCGCTACAACGTGATAACTAACCTGGTAAATTTATTAAGGTGCTTCGTCTTTGAAAAAAGTATTTTGAATCTTTTGAGCCTCAGCGACAAATCGATATGACGCATTCAGGCTAAAAAAGGATTCAATCTTTTTTTTGACGTTACAAACTCACCCTCTGACTGGTAATTAAAATTCCTGTATCAGCCGCTGAACAATTATATATGTAACAAACTGTAGTTTCAGATCGGTTTATATAATAGTCTACTTCAATTCTCTAACAGAGAAACACGTATGTGTTGCCAGTGTATATCAATATGCCTGCAGGTTCACAGCACTGCAACTGCGGTACATCTAAAAACAAAATGCCCGGCAAATCTTCATTGTGTTGGTTACAAATGCAGTTGCACACGTATTAAAAAAAAATCCCAAGTGGAGAAATGTCATGGGGAGCTAGAAAATGTTTCGGGCCTGGTAACCGGAATTAATAATCCGATCTCAAAAGCTACTGGAATCTTAAATCTGTTGATATCTTTAGGTGTAGATATTATTATCATTGTATGTTATGTTTAATACATGCACTCCTTATATGTTCAATTTATAGGGTATTATTTTAATGACTCTGAAAAACTTTTAATATGGTCCATGTATAAAACGAAACAAATAGTGTTTATCCAGCACATCATCAGTGTTGTTCAGGTCGTCAATAAATGTGGGACCAATCTTGCACAAACCTTTCTTCTGGGCCCCGAGTGGCCGAGTGGTCTAAAGCGCTCACCGTTACGGATCACTGCCATCTCACCTCTGTCTGCGTGAGTTCGAGTCTCAGGCACGGCTAACTTGGGCACGTGAGAAAGCCTACCAGTAGCTTCTCGTGGGTCGGTGGTTCTTCCCGGGGTTTTCCAGGGTTCTTCTTCCACCAATTATACTGGCCCCCATGTATAGCCTATCTTGTGCTGAAAAATGGCGTTAAACCCTACAACAACAACAACAACAACAACAACAACAAACCTTTCTAAACTTCGAATGATTCTTCTGTATCGTCAAAACAGCTGACCGGCTGACGAATTAATTGCCGATGAACATGGAAGTATCTTCCCCTATCTATTGAGCATCTTCATCAAGTGCTTCCTGTACAGCAGCCACTTCCGGTTCATCAATCACAGTGGTCTTTCAGAACGTAGGACATCTTTCAAACGACTAAACCACCTCAAAATTATAGAAAATAACATTTGAATATTTCTTTTTCGTCCTCATTATCTCTATTATTCTTGAATATATTTTATACATCAAGTATTCGGTTATGACAAGCATATATTCTAACAGCAGCGTACTTTGCAGGGCATAGAGAGATGCAAATCAAACTGAGAATGAAGACAACACGTTCATACGTACATTTAACTTTAATGTCATTAAAAGTGACTTTCAACGTTTATACACTAGGGCAGTGGTTCTCAAACTTTTGTATTCGTTGAGTACTTGAACACTGCTGAGGGTCTCGGCGGACCACTTGATGATCTTTCCTAATGTTGATTGTACCATTAGCTAACTATTGCAAAGCACTTTACATAACAGTGCTACATATAAAATGCGTAATTATTATTAACATTTTTGTTCGACAAATGCAAGCACACAGCTAGTAGTCTTTCCTTTCTAATTAAATGAGGATGAAGATGGGGATTTTTAAAGCAAAGTTCAAGATCTCGATTGTTCTACGTCCTTTCCTCGGACCCCTGAATGGAACTCACGTACCACCAGTGATCTGAGTACCACATTTGGAGATCCTCTACTCGATGGTTTCTGGCAGAGAAAAGGCACCATCGATTATGTCTTTAACATTATAGTAATTAAGAATAGCAAAACAAATGATTATTCGTTATTTACCTGTGCAGGTGATACATACTAATTGACGTCATCATGTTCCATGTGCCTGGATTAGTAGTGACACCCCTAATGTCTACTTAACTTCAATGCTCTTCAATGCTATGTTAAGGATCATAGAAATGATAACCCTTTCTAATCCACATAATTACTGATCACCCTTATAGTTATTCAATCTTAAATGCATACTACGATCTTGCTTACAGCCCTTACCCTTTGGTACTTCAATGAAAGACTGGATCTTGTTCTGAAGTAGAGGAAGTTAAAGTACTTTACATGATAGATTACTCATCTTTTCTCTCAAATAGTGTTTAAATGGATCAAACAATTACTTTGTCACAAACAGATGTAAACTTGTAAACTTGTTTCGCTGTGAAGTTTCTTTAAGTAGTTATAATTCATGATGACTTTCATATTTTCAGTTTAATCTATCCGACACAAAATTGAAAATGGAGCTTTCTTAGTTAGCAAGCCTGCCAGTGAGCCCACGTAATAAAAACATACTACAGATTTTGGTTCATGAAATTAATTATTGTAGTCGCTTCAGTGCAAAGTACCTTACTTTGTGGAGACATTCAGTTATCAGTCTAGATCTATTTGATTACATGTATTATCGATTTATCACAATAAAAGGACATGAAACATAGAAGAGTAGTAGCGGTTTTCGACAGAAGTGACTGACCACACTAATCACAAGCAGCTTTTTTCCCCCTAAATGACAAATGGAATAGGACATCATGCTGCTAATTTATTTATTCAGTAATGACATTTGATGTAAAGCAGTACTGTTTAATTCCTCAAGGATTCGCGTAGACAACGACTTGTAAATGGTAGCTGACAATGAGGTATGGAAGAATGGATTTAGATACTGGACAAATATGCTCTATTCAAAGTTACAAATAGTATCGAGATGTACTTAGATCATGGAGTTTTAAAAAATATATAGTGTTATCAAATTGAAACCCAAGGATCTAGTTATAGCGCGATCTGACCAGTTACTCCAATATCCTGTCTGTGTAGTATCAATATAAGCAACAGATGCGTCTTCAAACCGAAACGTACCGGTGGCTGAACAACGTTGAAACGTTGCAACTAGAAATGACCTAGCGGACCGGTTTTTTTCGTGCGAATTTCTTATAGATAAAATGGATGCCTTACAAACCATGGAAAAGCAAAACGAAATAAATAAGTAGTTCACAGGTAGAATTATAAACAATTGCATTGAATTTTCGTGGCAAGTTTCCTACGAAGAAGAAGAAGCATAAGAATAAGAAGAAAGAAAGAAAGAAAAAAGCTAAGTCAGAAAAAGAATAACAAAAACCAATATCAAATGGTTGGTCATTATCACAATTATAATATTTTTGTCGTCTTTTCTTTTCGTTACAAACTTGGCCTAAAATTTAACGTGTTTCTGGAGAATACTTTCAAAATTCAGTTTCGGATCTTTTCATTATGGAAGTTCATATGGTTTCTTTAACCTTTGCATTTTACTGAAAAGCCAAATCATCGTGTTTGCCAAAGAATCACGTAACTTGATTCACAGAACTTATTTTCTTGAAGACATATACTAGAAGAATAATACTCAGCATAGCTGAAGTAATAAATCAAGAGGAAAGAATTTTTATTTCATTTTCTTTATTCAGTACGTACGTAACATTAGATCAATCACATTCAATAAACGCTACACAATTTAAAAGCAACAGTACAATTCATCTCAGCATGATACAATTGCTTATTTAAGGACTGAAAGCCCATCCGCGGCATGCATCCAAATTACCAACGACCTTGGCAATTTTAAATGACACTGGATGCCGTGTCGTCACTAAAAAATGTTTACAGATAGTCGAGAAACAGACAATTAGATAAAGAAAAAACAAAAGAAACAAAGTGTGTTATTAAACGTGGAACCAAATTGGAGACGACGGAATAGTATGAAAAAGGAAGGACAAAAGGAACAGAAAATAGGATAAAAGAAATGAATGCAAAAATTTATAACATCTTGGAGCTAAATCACATTTTCTTGTAAATGTAAGAATCTAACATATCAAGGTATTAGTCTATTAGACTTCATTCTCATATGCAATTATTAACAAGTTAAGATTTTACGTACGGGCCTTACATTATTATCAAGATGGCGTAATCAACAAGACCATTTGACTTTCAAGGTAATCAGTCATTTCACGCAAACTGTAAACAAACAAGTACACGGCCCGCATTCTGAGCACGTGCCCATAATTAAAACTCTCATCGGACGTTTTAATCATAGTTAATGAAACCTTTTCCTCAATCCATCGTTTCGTAAACTCCTGCCGTGTATTATGTTTACTTTTAGGCCATACTCTCATCATCTTCAGCTGAATTATGTACTGTCGTCTGTGTTCAGCATCTCATTCCGCCACGAAAACTAATTCCACGTATCCCTATATGTATCAGAGATTTTTATTCACCTTGTCCGTCATCGCGGAAAGTTAATGTCGCGAGAGAGGTTTTGTGAAATGTCTGGCTCTCGAAACACATACCAGTATATGCAAAAGAACGAAACCCAATCCGGACAGTAAATGTATGTGTTCGACCATTACTGTAAGGCTATTCTGGAGGATTCTGCGCACCGCTTCATTGAATTTCCCCGAGATAAATGCATGTCAATAATCACTCCCAAATTGTTTGATTTTCTGTGTTATTTAATTTTGTTTCCTTTTTAAAAAAAAGTATATAGATATCATCTAATTTCTTTTACTTTTGTCTTGATCCTACTGTCGTGCAATTAGCTTTACTGTGTATAATCATATTTTATAAGTTTTGCATCCAGTATAATACCCTACGTCCTGTTGCGCATTTTTTTTTCAATGGAAGGGATTATATCACTCATGCCATGTAAGGTTGAGTCATCCGTAAAGAAAATCAGCTTCATTGGCTTTTGTATGAAGAAGGAAATCATTAATGAAAAGGAGAAAGAGCCAATGGACAAGAAAAATAAAACCTTGATGGACTCCACTTTTGAAGTAATTTTTTAAAAATGTATCTTTGGTAACAGACACGCTCTATTGCCTTCTAAAAAACGAGAATCAAACCAAGCGAACGAATTTTTACTGATTTTTTATGCTTTCGATATTTTCACGGATATTTTACAATCAAATTGAAAGCTTTTACAAAAATCTTTGTAAATTGCTCAGCTTATTGCATTGCATCAACCAACTTTGTGAGTGCCTGTTTGCATGAATGCTTTCTCTGTGACCAGTCTGTGAGTTATGTTGAAGATTGTATTTCTTTAAAGATCTGCGAACATGAAGGGTGATGCGTTTCTCACAAATACTAGAAAAGGTTAGCAAAATTGCTGTAAGTCGATAACTGTTAGTTATCGCTCTATTATTTTGCTTAAAGACTGGGAACACTTTGGCTAATTTCAGATTATCTGGAAAGATTCTTGTAGCAATACTTGTATTTATCAAGCTTGCAGTTGAAGTAGAAGCAACTGAAGGTGATAGTTTAATATTTTCTATGGCATTTCATCTAGTCCTGCTGCTTTGGAGCCAAAAAGTTTGTTGAAAATACCAAAAACATCTTGAAGAATTATGCAAGGGGTCTGGAATGATATACGACACTACAAAGTCTATAAGGAATGAAAATTCTTGTAATATGGAACAAAATATCTCGCATCTCTAATTTCAATACTTGAATTATTGAAGTTAGTGATGTGAACAAACTATTGGGTCGTTTGCAATATCTAATTGCGCTGTACTGCCTACCAGTTTTTAATTCCAAAGGAAAATGTTTGAATGTTTCAGCTAAAATTACAAAACTGTTTCTGTATTTTCTGCAGTCACTTTTACTTTCAATTGATCTTGAAAACAAATCCTTTTTAGCTTCAGCGATTAAGTTTTTACTGAATGTTTGTTTGCGTTTTTCTTTTGCTTTGTAACTTTGTTTGTCACGCTGTTTATGACAGAAATTCAGCAGTTTCAAGCTTCCTTAATTTCAGAGTTAAACTAGTCGTGTTACATAATTCTCTTGTCTCTTTTTTATTTGAATAAGAGCATGTCGATTTAGGACTGTAAGAACTGTGCAGTTCAACATTTTCTGGACTTATAAAAGTAGGCTGGCAACTACTTAGATCATATTTTAAGTCGGTCGAAAATATATATATTCTTCGAAGTATTGGTAGTTTATAGTAGTATGCACATTTCTGAATCATTTCCAGAACATTTTCTTGTGGCACAGATAGGACAGTGGTCACCAACAGAATATGTAGGGATGAATATCACGACTATTAATTCGGCGTGAGATTAACAAATATGATCGATTAAAGTTATCGGTTTGTCCGGTACTCGGGTAGGGGACTGTATCATTTGGGTGAGATATGTTTTGGGTTTAACGCCATCTCTCAGCGCAAGATAGGCTATACATGGCAGCCAGTATACATGGCAGAGGGAAGATCCGGGAAAACTCCAGAAAGAACCGCAGACCCAAGGGAAGCTGCTGGCAGGCTTTCTCAATACCCACATTGACTGAGCACAAGACTCGAACCCACGCAGACAAAGCCGAGCGTTATAGACCACTCGGTCACCCGGGGCCAGGGGAAACAATTTATATTTGTAGAGAGAGAGAGAGAGAGAGAGAGAGAGAGAGAGAGAGAGAGAGAGAGAGAGAGAGAGAGAGAGAGAGAGAGAGAGAGAGAGAGAGAGAGAGCACAGAACTGTGGATTTATACGATGGGTTGTTTCAATTCAATCCAGATCGTTTCAATTTCAGATGACTCTAGATCCTTTCGTCTTTTATGTTACGTAGACCTCTTCCTTCTTCTGACCTTGTCTCTTCGTTCCAAATGGAAACCTTTGATGAACAATGAGTGATCCTTAATATTATCATTAAGAAATGTTTCGCAGAGTCAAGGAATGTTAGTCTGATGGTTACAGAGTTCATCGAATTTAGGATTTGCCGATTTTTGAGATTTACTCTGCCCACTATTTTCTTTAAACATTATCTTAGAACTATAAACTTACTGCATAGAGTGCCCATCAGTCTGTTCGGAAATAGAGGCAATTTCCTTTGACTGAGATAAGCAAGTGGTTTGGTGGTCGGTAGTCGTTAAATATGCATCTGTCAAGAAGGTGTTTAGTTAACTTCCAGACATTTGCAGTTCAAAAGGTAGCATTTATCACAAGTATTGGTTGAGATATAAAATTGATTCCGGAGACTGAATATCAGGTTAACCCCAGATAATTCCTGACGGGATATTTCAGTCTAGTCATTAGAATTAACAAGCTTCAAATCATTGCAAGTCCAAAGTGTCCAAATGTTCATGCAGTAAGTAAAGTGCGCCAATAGTTTCACAGTTGGGGGTTAATTTAATTTCCTGCGTATCAAGTTTCATAGTTTTTGTAATAGTAACATTTTCTAATAGTAATTTCTAATAGTAACATTTTTGTCGGCTCTTAAATTCGCTAATTTAGATAGGGTCATATTTAATTCTCATCTGGAACATTTATGGTTGAATCTTTCGATTTGTGTTATGCGTCAAGCGCGAGTTCTACGAAAAATGGAAACCACCGAATAAAAGTTATTCTCGTACCCTAATCTATACCACCTCAACACTTAGAAAAGCCAATTTTCTTTCATTAGAAATTGAACCTTTAAAAATTGCGTCTTCCTTTGATAAGAAGCTCCTTTCCTTCACAAGGTGTGGTTGTTGAGTGCATGTTTGGCCCTATATCCAGAAACAAAATCCAGTCGGTCAAGAAAAGAGACGTGTCTCCTTACTCAGTGGACCCATTAACTCGTCAGGCAGATGAATCACATTATTCCATCGAACCCAACAGGCGTTGACCGCCGCTGGGATGCACAGGCACAGACAAGTGACGATGAAGACCTGCAACGGTTCCAGAATCTGTAATTTTAGCAATAACAATTTAGAAATCATGCCATTATTGTTTTCAAATGGAGTAACCAGAATCTGGTACTGTATCTAAAACTACGTTAATACAAACAGAATCTTTCATCCGTTGTTGCGAACAGTATGCATTCCGATGATCCTCTAAAGGCCAAGGTACTCGTAATGTTAAAACTACCACCTTGTTGTCCTCTGGTTTCTGCTTGAAGGGTCTTGCAAACTTAATTCTTTACAGCTTTCCTTGGTTATCTACTATTTAAAAAATCTGTGTTACAATTTTTTAATTATTTTTTATAACAAGTAATCATTTTTAAAAAAGAATCTGATTAAATATTTGAAACAAATGTTACAATGGAAGTTACAACGCGTGCGATAGGAGCTTGTGACTGTTCAAGGGTTAACATCCTGCAGGCTTGTTGACATTTCGACACTCTTCGTGCGCTAACAATTTATATTATGAGAGCCGGGGTCTATGACGGTGGATCATATACATACTCTGTTTGGATATTTAAAAAAAGGGAATAATTGTTGTTGTAATCGGTTTAAAGCCATTTTCAGCACACGACAGGCTGCATGGTGGTAAGTATAACTGGTGGAGGAATAACCCGGGAAAACACTGGTAAGAACCACCAACCCACGGGGAGCTACTGGCGAGCTTTCTCTCATACCCACACTGACCGAGCCCGAGACTCGAACCTCGCTGACAGAGGTGAGATGGCAGTGTTCGGTAATGGCGATAAATTCAGACCACTCGTCCACCCGGGGCCTCAAACTGTAATAATAATAATAATAATAATAATAATAATAATAATAATAATAATAATAATAATAATAAAATATTATTTAATGTTTAAAATAATTACTGAAATTAGTGTTTGCATTCTCATCGACTCAAAGTGTATTTAATTGTGTCTGCATATAGTACGGGCAGGCCACGATACCAATTTATTATAGAGTTTCGTTTGATATAATTTTCACAGAAATCTGATAGTATTGCGATTGTTGTTACACCTTTGAGTCATATTTGAGCAGTTAAAGTCTTTATTTAACAACAAAAGTCCGAAAAGGAAATAACTGTGACTATTTTGTTAAATGAGTCAATAACAGTAATACTCATCTCCTCCCCATGAATGTATTGGAGTAAATGTTAGATGGTGACTATGTAAATTATTACAATCTCCTGGTAACTATGTAAATTATTACAATCTCCTGGTAACTATGTAAATTATTACAATCTCCAACATTACATAGTAGCTCACTAATCAAATCATTCGTTTGTAACTAACCCTACAGTAGAATAGGCTAAAGAATTTTATCATAAATAAATAACTATGTAACCAATTAGTTGGATAGATAAATAAATAAATGATGTATGTGTATAAGTATGCATGGATTGATGAATGGATGGATGGGGTCCTGGCATGTATTTGAAGAGCATATAAGTGAATAATTGCAGATAGATGAAACTGATGACTCCTTAATGCCATACACAACCCATAATTCCTTTCAGAAGTCTGAATTCGATTATCCCTAATGTTCTGTAGCCATTATAACCAATGTTAATGTTCTCGTTTTCTTATTTAAACGTTCAGATTCCTTGCTCGTATCTTCCAGGAGCAGCGGTGGTTCAGCAGTTAGAGTGCTGGACATAGACGAAGCCGCCTAGATATGTGTCTCTGAACATAACATCTACTACTGTTGCCTCGAATTATATAGACTTTTGTGTATTTATGTGACACTAAAAACAAAATCATAAGTCAATATTATCTTTCATGTAAAAATACATTCACTGATACCTGCCCTTTGCAATGAAAACCCCGAGAAAACAACGACATGTGTTGACTATGTTTTTCGATATACATTTATGTGCATTTATTTATGTATATATTTTGTACTTCATTCAAGCATGTATATACCGCTCCGGTGGCCTAAGTGGTTAGAGCATCCGCCTCGGATGCAGGAGGTCGCGGGTTCCAACCCCGGCCGAGTCACAGCAAAGATGTATAATAATGGTACTCACATTTGCCTCGCTCGGCGCTCAGCATTAAGATGTTAGTGTTGGGACTGGTCGGCCTGGTGTCAGGATAATATGACTGGGTGTGACCTGATGCCACATGTCTGCGGCATGATGCCGCAGCGCTAGACGTCACTATTAATTAGCACATTGCAGACACCGTTGCGATATGATTCAGATTTGTATAGCTACATTAAAACTCCAAAACACACCCACCCAAGCATGGATAAAACAATTTAAAATAAGTACATAGAAAATGCGAGCACAAGTACACCTACCCTGCTCTATCCCGTTAAAGCAGAATGTTCAAAAATGCTACTATTTACAAAAATATTTCATTATTTAAGCAAAGCTGGCTTTCCATGTCAAAAATATAGTTGCTTTACTTAGTAGAGTAAAAATAAGAGAACAAGTCTGCTAGATGGTAAAGATCAGTGATTAAGGCAGAGAACTCCAGCATTACAAAAGTCAGTTATTAATTATGTAATTACTTAAATTTATATCAGTTAAATCAAAATCAAATTGTTTAACAATTTTATCACATAAATAGACTTCAGATTAAAAGCAAACAGAACAGGCAGTGTACATATGCTTGTCATGCGACTCACCATTTGATAAAGAAATAGTCGATGTATTAACAGATATAAAGATATACTATGTGTTATAAAGTAACTGTTTTACATACAAAACATTAAATAGTTTCGATATTTACGCTTTAACATGTATTAATGATGCTTCAATGATAAACAGATATAGAATACGATGTGATGAGAAATTTTGGTAAAATCAGTTAAACTAAAATGTATGGATGGCAACTGCAGTAAATATAATATTTTTCTAGTATTTATAAGATCAAAGTATACCAGAATTAGTGAATTCAATTTACAGGTTTCATGTTTTCTTTCAGATAGGAAAACTAATGTCTGAATGGACGACGCTGCTACCAGTTGGTCCATCTTCTAATTCAACAAACAGTAATATTGTTCTAAAGTAATTTTAAATACTCTTTAAGAACTTTAATATTCCTTATTATGATGACTATGGATATATTAATATAAACAAAATTAAAATATTTTAATTGATAATGAACCTCAGGCTCATGCAATTGTACATCAGTGATTTGGAAAAACTAAACCCACGCTGATGTGCTAAGCCTACAAAAAGGACCTCATAACTATCGATCTGGAACAGCTGAATACTGGAGCTGAAGTAATACATTTATTATTCTCAGATGATGACAAATAGTATGGATGTGTTTTCTTTCTACACAACAGCAATGGACAAACAGATGAAGGAATGTCTATACTAAAGTACTGTGTAAGGTGTTACGTGATATGGATTTTAGGTGGCCAAATACTAAACGGAATATTTATTACACACTTTGTATAAAGTCTACAAGAAAATGTAAAATAAGTTAATTGAAACTTTAATTTTTATGGCTGTAGGAGCAAGAATACTGTAAGTTTCCTCATGCAGAAGTATAAGAACGTACTTTACAATCTTTTTCTTTGTTTGGTTGTTGATTATATACCTTTCATAATAATTACATCAAAACAAATATTTAAAACCACAAAAATATACAGGATATTCAGATGTGACAGAAATAATTTGTCCAGCTGTTTGTAGAAGCCACACTGAGAAACTGCTTATGCTGGTTTAGCTAACTCAAGCAAATATTTTGCAGTATTCACCAAAAGTTTTTCAATGTTATGAGAAATGTATCTATAGTATTTCTACCTCCAGGACGTGTTCCTTAAATCCCTGTGCCACCGTAAGGTTTTTATTTATTTAAATTATTCATTGGAATTACAAAGTGTTGATTGATTTTTGGGACTAAAACACTTTTTTGAGAATATTATGAATCCATTCAAAGACATTATAGATTATATCCTTGTGATACATCACTACTACTGATATATCAGCATATTTAAGGCCTGGAATTCATTCGGAACACTCTTGACTTTTGGACTTTTGATAAAACTTTGAGGATTATTTGGATTTAATTCACAATACTGAATGTCCCTTTAGATTTTCACTTTGTATTTCATGTAAATAAATTATTTGTTGAATTTTACTAAACTTGTCGATTTTGCTTTTCTCTATTAATTAATTTAAGACCGTAGGGTCGTACCACTAATAAAACCAATTTTGTAGTGTTAGAAGGAATTAATGGTTGCCTTATGCCTTAACTACTGCAAGTAGCTCATTAATATGGTGATCAAATGAAACTCTTGATGGCTGACACTGATATTCTGTGTATAAATGACTCACACTGATTTCTGTATATACATGACTGACACTGATTTTCTATGTATACATATAAACACAGTATACAGGATATTAAAGAAAATATTTAATTTAATCCTACCATGAAAACAATGTCTTCGTCAAAAATATTTTCCTTTAACTTTTATCTTTTCAATAAAATGCTGCTTAAAACCTAATAGTTTCTCTAAAATCTTTAATTACTGATTGCATTTTGAACTATAGCCATACATGTATCTCACTATATGCTAGTATAATTATATTTGTTGCTTCCTAATTTTTCCATCATCGAAATCTGCGCTGTCGTCAGTAAGAAACACAGTTTGTGTTCCTTGATAAACACTAATTATATAAGTATAATAATCTATCTAACTTTTCAATGGAATCAAACATTCCTACATCGTTGTCATTATCTTGCCATTTCTATTAAACGTCTGGTTGTAAATAAACGTTGGACAAATCAAAACAATGAAGTTTTCGTTTTTGTTTTTATAAACAAAACCCTTTATATTTAGTTTTTATTGAATCTTTTGAGTGCCTTGCTTACCCACAGTTGGTTACACCGCATATTATCATATTTGAAAAATATTTTAAGTGCATCTATAAGACAGTAAAAGCTAGAGAGCAACGAGAGAATGGAAGCGAGAGAAGCTGGTAAGCCTCTGGTTTGAGAAGAACGTTCTACTTCGCAAATATCAGTTAAAAGCTCCTTCTTTGCATCAAATATCTCTGAACAAACTTTGCTTCATAAATCAAAGTTAGTATTAGTTCTATCTTTAAGCAAATAAAGAGATGTTTCCCAGAGATAATGGCAGTGACTTAATATTTGATGATTTTCTTAACTTGAATTAGTTCATCAACATAAACTGAGAATATTTTGTTTACACGGAAGGAATACTTGATACATTTAGGATATTTATATCTTCATTGTATACGGTTTGCAAATACTTGTTTTTTTTAAACACACCTACAATTAAGTTATGCAACATTTGATCAGTTCTATTTTCCCTTTAACATTTTTAATTTAATTGTGTAACTTAACAAGTTGTACTAACTCCTTTTGTCTTCTTTCATATCCACAAATTATACACTCTCAATAAATTAATCCATTCTTAGTCAGTATTAATCTCTTTTGGAACATCATAACTGTTTTCTTTCATCACTGATATCCTGTTCTGATCTTACTATTGCAAAATGTTAAATAAAAAGTAGAACATTACTGCTTTTATACGGTTGTTCTGAATATCTACATGCTAATCACAAGCAAACTAAACATACATATTATATTACATATACATCTACTTTTTCTTTTCTGTTTATTTGTATGTGTATTCCTTGTTGAACATTTCATAATCTGTGTCCAGTTCCATATATACTATAATCATGTGTGCATCTTAGATCCAGTCATTAGCAATGGCGATCAGTATAAAAAAAATTATCATAATGATTGTCACGTGCCCCCTACTGAATTATTACTAACCCCGGAGAAGGACGGACAATTTAAAGGTTAAATGGCTCCGAGCCCCCAGTCAGCAAAGCCGACGGTCTAGGTGGTAAAATATAAAATTAATAAGGTGAAAGGTATGACAGTTTAATACACTATATCATAGTATTCCACAATTACAGGACAATTTTTCAATGCAATTGCTTCCAATCACTACACGACCTATCCAAATTGGCAATTATTTCATCCAGCGAAATTAAAGGTGAGAGTGTTTCTTCCCGTGTCCCTTCTATGTTACTCATCTGTAACTTCCGCATTGGATTCCTTTTCCGGCTCTCCTTGTCGGTACTTCCGGTACCTTCGTTTCCTTTCTCTCGACCCTCCTTGTCAGTACTTCCGGTACCATCGTTTCCGTCTCCGGCCCTTCTTCCTCGCACAATCGCCTATCACTACGTGCTTTCTACGTCTTCTCC